>CAKKOB020000625.1:0-41852 GCA_918844115.2 Phlebotomus perniciosus | reverse complement strand
CCAGGATGCTCTGGTGTTGCTCTCTGAGAAGAAGATCTCCTCCATTCAGTCCATCATTCCCGCTTTGGAGCTCGCCAACTCCCAGCGGAAACCCCTCGTTATCATCGCTGAGGATGTTGATGGGGAGGCTTTGAGCACTCTTGTGGTGAATCGTCTGAAGATTGGCCTCCAGGTGGCCGCTGTTAAGGCTCCTGGCTTCGGGGACAACCGGAAATCCACCCTCCAAGACATGGCAATCGCCACAGGAGGCATTGTCTTCGGCGACGATGCGAATCTCGTGAAGATTGAGGATGTTCAGGCGGCAGACTTTGGCCAAGTGGGTGAGATTGTCATCACCAAGGATGACACGTTGATCCTGAAGGGCAAAGGCAAGAAGGATGACATTGAGAGGCGTTCTGAGCAGTTGCGTGATCAAATTCAGGACACAACATCTGAGTATGAGAAGGAGAAGCTCCAGGAGAGACTTGCTCGATTGGCATCGGGGGTGGCGGTGCTAAAAGTGGGCGGATCCAGTGAGGTGGAGGTGAATGAGAAGAAGGATCGTGTCAATGATGCCCTGAATGCCACGAGGGCAGCTGTGGAGGAGGGAATTGTGCCTGGAGGTGGAACTGCTCTGTTGCGATGCATCCCAGCATTGAGTCAACTCAAGGGGGCCAATGCTGATCAAACGACTGGCATTGAGATCGTGAAGGGAGCTCTGAGAATGCCCGCGATTACAATTGCCAAGAATGCCGGAGTTGATGGACCGATGGTTGTGGCGAAGGTGGAAGAGCAGACAGGAGACTATGGCTACGATGCCATGAACAATGAGTACGTGAACATGATTGAGAAGGGAATCATTGATCCTACAAAGGTGAGAAGTTGAGCTGATTCTCTGAAAGAGATTTCCTTCTTACAATTTCCTTGTATTTTTTCTTGCAGGTCGTACGAACGGCTCTGACTGATGCTGCCGGAGTGGCTTCCCTGCTCACCACAGCTGAGGCTGTCGTCACGGAGATTCCCAAGGAGGAGCCACCGATGGGTGGTGGAATGGGTGGTATGGGAGGCATGGGCGGAATGGGTGGCATGGGAGGTATGGGAGGCATGATGTAATCCGCCTACGAATTCCAATCCAGATAATTTTAAGAAGCGCCAGTGTTCATGTCACTTGTGGAATAATCTTAAGGACAGCATTTTTTCTACATAAAGCATTATTTAGTCATCCAGAGAAAAAAATCGGTTTAAAGGATTTTCTTTTTCACTTTTTCGTTTTTGTAGAAAATTATCTCACAAATGCATCACGAAGTTGATCAATTAATTAATTTGCATCGAGACAATTGCCATTTTCTGTCTCTGATTGATTAATTGAGAAATGGGGGGAGTTTTCCATATAGTTTCCGAGCATTTTCCGTGCAGCTGAGAAAATTGTGGACAAAGCACGACTCTTGTGAACAGTGATTACATTTAAAATGATCAATGCATTTATTTTTATAGAATTTTGGGAAAATTGCAGAGGAAACAGTTGGGAAACTCCATTGATTCATTTGATATCCAGTTGATATGGTTTGTTAGAACAAAAGATATAGGTAGAATACTGTAAATTTAGCTATTACTGGTAGAAAATACATTCGAGACATTTTTAAAAACACCTGTTCTTATCATTTTCCAATTTTTCCCATCTTTCCTGAAGATTGAGGAGCGCCAAAAATTGATTCGTTACTTTTATAACAGTCGCTGTAGCACAGTTCATAAAAATCCGCGAAGGCGCTCTCGTCGGCGAGTTTGACGTCTCTGTCGCCTATTCGCTCCCTGGTGGTGGACATTGCAAGTGCGTCAACCATCTTCGTCGACAAAACAAAAAGTTACGCTGCGAAAAATCCGTGCGAGTCGCCGTGAGAGCCGCCCGAAAGTGCTGTGAAAAGGCGGAAAAGGTAGTGCGAGGTGGTGTGGAGTGTTGTGGGGCGCTATTGAGGGTGTTTTCCGGGCGCCAGTGACCGTTTTAGCGGGTGACCTCAATTGACGTTTTGCTCTGAAAACGTACATGTCACGCCATTAAAATCGCAGAAATGCCACTAAAATCCGTTCCGGGAGCACCTTGGGGCATGCCGGGCATCTCCTGGGTAGCTGTCGAACATTTAGGAATATCCCAGTAGGGGGAAAACAAAATTTCTCCGAGGAAAATTCGTAGCGGCAGTGAGTTTTGGAATTTTGTCACCACCCCCCGGAGTGCCTCCATAGCGCCCCAAATTATTTCACGTGTCTTATTTTCCCTAATTGAGAAGTTCTTTGGTGGAAATATTGTAGAGAAATTGCAAAATTTACACATAATTCAAGAGAAAATGGCCTCCGGGGAGCTCCCGGAACAATTGCGGTTCAAAAAATTGTTTTAAAAATCTCAAATTATTAGTTGATTGTGGGTGAACTTTGAAAGTTTTGACAAAATTTATGTGGGCCCCCACGGTTTTCTTTTTATTTTAAGCCGAAAAAAATCAGTGAAGTTTGGCTGAAAAGCGTGTTTTCACATAAATTTGACCCCCACATTAATCATCGTCCCGTAGAAAACATATTTCCGTGGATTTTTTTTAAACTAATATCTCTCTCTTTTTCTCTCTCTCCTTCCCGATTCTCTCTCTGGGCAGACTGCGAAAAAGCGCCTGGGATTCTGGCGAGACCGCGTGAGTGAATTGAGCAGGAGGCGATCAAGTGGATTAGCGGAAGAGTGAAGTGAGAGAGGCGTAAATGAGTGCCACAGCGCCATAAGTTTCAAAAAGAAAAAAAAAGAAGGGCAATTAAGTGTTGGACAGCAATGTAGATTAGAAGGCTGGATGGAAAAGCAGTGGATTTCAGATGGAAAACAAGTGTTGATGGTGCAGAAACAGAATGATCGGTGTGTCTGACGACAATTTGAGTGTCCAAGTGAAAAAATGCAGTCGACGGACTCATCACCATCGTCAGGAGATTGTTCCCGCTACATATTGCAGGTAAGGAGAGAGCAAAATTTCTCTGGGATAATGCACTTGCAATCTCCACCACTCTCTCCCTTTTGCCTGCCATCATTGGCGAGAATGCAACACTGTTTGTTGGCGCATACACCGCCTCATTGCTTTCTCCCGTGCTGAGTGTCTCCTTATTTATCATGTTTATTGCCTCTTGGTGTCTCACTCGCACCACTCTGGGGTCCATTAACCCATTGCAACAGGTACATATTGCTGCAATTGTGTTTTTTTTCTACTTCTTACTTCTTGACCTAAGTTGGGAGCTTTAAATATCTCTCATTAGCGCCCTTCTACCGTATGGTTTCCCTTTAAATATGGTCTTTGAATGAAATCTTTTGAGATTGTGAGAGGTTAACCCTTTGACGGTCACAAGGTTATTTGCAATGGAACAGTAGGTAACTTTACGGAAGAATTTAGGAGCGTAATTCATATATTTTCTGGTTCTGGGAGCTCAAAGATCCCCAAAAATATAAGAAAAGAGGTTAAATTTCTTCACAAAAACAATTCATCAATTTACTGAAGTGCCTTTCAAGCATAAAATGTTCATATTTTCCAAATATGTGAAAGTTTTCACGAAAAAGACATGAAAAAACTTGCAAAAAATGCATAAGAAGTTCAAATAACCTCAAAAATATTTATGTCTCATAAATAACGCAAAATCGCTTAAGGGTTAAGTGCTATGCAAAAATTCATTCTTTTTCCATGAATGAGAAAAAAATTCTTTATGAGATATTAAACAAACATATAGTCCACAAAGGGTTAAGTGTGAGTCAACGCTGATGATAATGCTATGCTTCTCGCGGAAGACAGTGAATGATTGTGCTCCCTGTGTGATTCCCGGACACTGTTGCTCAGCTCCTCCTGAAATCATACACGGAAGCAGTAGTGGGAGAGGGAATGGAGAGACTTGAGCCGCTTGATTGCGCATCTTTTCTTCCCCTCTCGTTGGCAGAGATAAAGAGGCGCTCTGAACATTTGCAATTGCAATATTAACAACAACAAAAAATTTATAATATTAAAGGCAAAAACTCGTTCGCAATCTTGACCGCTCTTTCACCTCATTCCACCCAGTTTTGCGTCTATTTTGGTCAATATTCGATCATGGGAAGAGCGACTTGGAGTGTCTCTCCACTCTCGGGCATCTCAATATATAGGGAGATAATCGACGACAGATATTGATACGCACGCTTGTCACTCCGATGGAGATGCGAGAGAGACAAGATAAACACACATGCGAGTGACTTTCACGGTGAAAAGAGCCTTCAGCCACTTGTGGTCATTTTAAAATAGATTTTTAGACGATATAACTCTCACGGTAATTTTCACCCGCTCTTGGAGGGTGGAAGAAGAAAAAATCTATGATGGAAATGAATCATAAAAGATTTGATGAATCAGCTTCGTCTATTCGCAACGTGGACTTTTATCATCAGATAAAATGTTTTTATAGATAGAAATTGTGCTATATTTTTGCACACGTGAATGTTCTTAGCGACATTCCAGGGAGAAGAAATTCTGTGGTTTTTCCTGGAATACCTAATGTCAAATTTGCATTCTCACACATCTTTGGAAAAACTATTTGGGTCTCCACTTCACATGAATGAATGAGGCGCTAAAAATTCCAATTGTATGAGTATCTTCAATGGAGTGATTTTTTTTCTATCTGCATATTGTTTCTAACCACGTGTTCGTGTATTGAATTGGGATATGAAATCTCTGTTTATTAAAAACAAGGTGCGGCATATCAAATGAGTAAGAACTGGCGCTTCTTCCTGCTTTAAGCAATCGATGTTGAATTGTTGAGGCAAAATATTTCTAATTGATCAAACAGAGTTAAAAATAATTAACAATAGCCATTTTAATTATCAAAAAAAAACGCCCAAAAGAGCAATGAAATTCTTTAAACAGTACTTTTCCAAGGAAAATTTCAATACTTCTTAGAAGAATATTCTTTTAAAACGAATACCGCACAGAATTCGCATATTTTATAGCATGTCTAATCGGAATTGTCCGTGGAATTTCAAATAATATTCTCTACATGAAGTTCCATTTGGTTTGATTCATGATCAACTAACGAGGTTATACAAATTGAACAAGGCAATATGTCCTGATTAGTTTCTTTATCTGTTGGTTAGCCGACTCATACCAAACTCAAAGATCGGATAAATCGGTGAGTTTTAGAAAAATTCCCTGAGAATATAACACATTTATTAGGGTACTAAGCGGAACAGCTGACAATGGAAAATTCCCAAATTAAATTGAGAAATAAACTAAATAAGGGTTCAATGCGGATGACTCTGCGCTCTGTGATAAGAATTTGGCAGAGTATTTACCTAATGTGCAATTATTGAATTATACACACTATAAATTGTCAGAGAGATAATTTCTACCTATCTCGTCTCTCCACCTGTGTATATGTGTTGTTTGTTGTGTGAGTGCGGGCTTCTTTATTGGAAACCGTTAATGGAAAGTGGTAAGAAGACGCAGGAGGAAGAGATATATAATATGGAGAAGACTTTTGTTGATGATTTTTCAGATTTTGTCTCACTCTCACCCGTTCGACCAATTATCCGGCCGTTGGATGACGATGATGATGATAGCAAAATGTTTGTATAATTAAAGTGGTGGAATTTCATATGGTGTGCAAGAGAAATATTTTTCTTGCACTCTGGGACGATGCCATATAGAATCCACCATAGAGAGATACTCGCGGGATACCTTTATTTTTTTTTTTTAATTTGTAATCGTCGCAAGATAGAGAGAGGGAAAAGTGTGATTGGAAATTAATGCAGTGGCTAATTATCTCATTTGTGTGTCCATGGAGGAGAAAAGAAATTGATTCAAAAGGGAATTACATAAGGCCGATTGGTTGATATGACAGAGAATAAACATGAGGAGAAAATATACTTATTCATATGGCGCGGCTCGGACTCTGTGCGGTGTGTTATAAGGAAAAGATTTTGTGATTGAGAGTCAATATAGCATGTGAGGAGTTAATTTGCCACCACGAGGGAGAGAAGAAGCACATCGCAAGTTTTAAAATTATAGTAATGAGACGATTTCATTTCCTTCAAGTTCAAGTTTACACAAGCAAAGAGTTTTTTTTTATTATTATTTCTTCTTCTTGCTTCGCGTCTTCTCTAAAAATATACACACCACACCGCAGTGAATATTTCTTTCCTTATATTGAGAGACCTAAAATGGTATGAGAATGAGTGTGAGTCAGTTGGAGGAAATTGAGTATCGCACTTCCCATTCTCGAGTACTACAAGTCACGAAAACGATAAGTCTGTCACGTCGATGGGACTTTTGTCTATCCTATCTCAATTAGTGGGGCTCTCAAAATGAGATGAAATGTCCATCATTTCGCCACTTCACGTGATAAATGCCATTGATGGGCTATTTTGGGCATTAACACACTCCCAGAGCATAGATTTCGTCAATTTTTCTTCTCTTCTTTTTCTTTTAAAAGAAAATCCTTTACTTTCACGGTGCATCTCTTGCACAAAGAAATGCTGTGGAGAGTCGTCTTCTTGAATGGATGGCGCAAGAGCGCGGTGTGTATTTTTTTCTGTCTATTATTACAAAAAAAAATATCATTTCACATCCAAAAGGTAGCATTTTTTCCAAGCGACAACGGAGGAGATAAAAAAAGAACATTGGTGGTGGAGTTTGTATGAGTTGGTGCTTTGAGAATCGTCTTTTGAATTCAACAATCTGCGGTGGTCTCTTCTTGCTCTTTTTTTTTTCTATTACACTTCTTTTCCCAAAGAAACCAAATCCTCACAATATCTCTCTCGTGTGCGCTATTTTGAGGCACACAATTCGTTCTCTTTATCGCTGTAAAACAAACACCCAAGAAGAGAAGAAAAGAAAAAAGAGAAGGCAACAGAGTGAGGAGGAGAGAAATGGGTGGCAAATGAGGAAAAATCGTAAATTAACGTGCAGATGATGGTGATTGAATCATATAAAGTTAGCTGTTGATTTTATTTGGATACACCGAAACATTCAACTTGCAGCGCCATTCATGGGCGCCCCAATCATATCATACAACTGGCCAATGATGTGTGCAATTCACTATGAAATTCCTTCTCTTTGATACAAGAGAGAGAGATTTCTTTTAACACTCTCTCAGGATATCTTGGCAGCTGAAAAAGTAATTTGTTGCTTTTCACCAGCCATACCATACCAACCTTCAAAAAGATGTTCGCGCTTTTCCATATACATATTTTCCTCAGAAAACATGATGATGAAAAAAGAAAATCTCAGAGCGATGCTGTTTGTTTTCAAACACTTTCAGTGGCATGTTTTAGTTGTCTGACAAATTTTACGGCTGTTTTTTCAACTCCTCCACAGACACTCTCCTGTGTGCCCGATGGAGAGCAAAAATTCATAAATTTAAAAATAATAAATATTGGTTCAAAAATAGGAGGGTGTGAGAGCAGGGACCGGCGCAGATATTTGAAATCACTGAAGCGAGTGATTCCCTCTCGCTCTCTCTCTCTCTTTCGCACCCCCACATATCAGGGGATCCAAAGGGGGGTGGAAGGGGCGTCAAGTGAGAGAGAAAGAAGAGCAACCCTGTGTATGGTAGCGGAGGAAAAATGTGTGTCCGCATGACGTAAGTTTATGCCATGTCGAAGATACATATAAAGAGAGCCAGAGAAGAGAGTATGAATTTATATGATCCGGGGGCACCTCTTCTCCTCCGGTCACCCGCTCAAATTTCAATCACACACTCGCTATTTCTTCCAGAAAAGACTCGCGTGGTATGAAGAGAGTTGGGCATGGTGAGCCAGAGATGAGGAGGGGAAGTACAATGAGTGATCTAAACAATATTTGTACTTCACGCATCTCCTCTTCAATTGCATTGGCACTAGTGTATACATTACCATTGTTACTATTTCTACACAAGCGAAATAGAGAGAGAGAAGGAGATGCGCGATATGTTGCAATGCAATTTTAAACAATTTTATTATTGTCTCTTGTGGCATCTTCTTTGACGAAATCACACAAGGTTTTATATTTTAGAGTCAAACAAGTAATTTTTTTTATAAACTTCAGAAGACTTTTTTCTTGTAATAAAATGCATTTTAAGTGATTCTTCCAGATTCTCAACTTATGTGATCGTCCTGAAATCAAAATTGATCCAATCAATTTGAAATTTGATTGGTAATGCCTGATAACTCTAGATGTCAAAGAGTGTAGGCGTTCAAAATCCATTTTTCCAGTCAGCATGAAATCACAAGGGCTTAAATGAAAGAACCTCACCTCCTTATCCGTCATTTTGAAAGATATCAAAACTTTTGAATTCATCGAAACTTAAATTGAAAATTGTATTTGAATCTATTCTAAGTTTGCCACAAGAGAATCATAGCTTCCATAAATTGACTAGTAGATCATGTTCTTTTTTAAAACAAAAAAACTTCTATATAGATTTTGTAAATTCATGAATCTGGGCAATTAAAATTCTTTTATGATGTAGAAATAAATGTTTTTTATTGATTTAGAGACCCTCTAAAATCAATAAAAATTGCAGTTGATTTGTGGATTTTTACAAAAAAGGTCTTTTGGTGGGATTATTTGCAACACAAAAGACAAAAACTTTTAATTAACCTTATACATAGAAATGTTCTTGAAGATTATATTTATTCTAAAGGATTTTAAAGAGTTTAGCGATTTGTATAGAATTGCTAATGAATATTACTTTATTATGATAATATTGAAAGCCTTCCTGTGTAAAATGAGATAAGTGATTTGTGCCTTATCAGAATCATGAATTTTAATGGTTCTTTAATTTGAACTCTGTTAGTCAATAATATGGTTGAGCTTTTAGAAATTTTTTGAATGAATGAACAAGATTTTTCTCACCATGACTCAAAAGATTGCAGTCGATTTTTCAAATTTCAGATCAAAAGACATATAATTCTAATAAATTACATTTGATGGGTTGAAGGGCCAATTACAGGAAGAGAATGGAATTGAGCTATAATTGCTTAAAGGTTATTAATCAGGTTAAACACTCTGTCCCACTTTTGGTTGGTTGTCCACAATGGCTGTGCACATTTCTTGAGATTGTTTTCTCTCCCTCCCCCTGAAAGGAGTGTGCTCTGTCTTTTCACACAACAAGATACCATAACGTGAAATAATACTCGGGAGTAAAAAAAAAGACTTAAATTGGTCAATTTAGTTGCGATATATTAGTTGTTTGTGTCGAGAGAAAAAAAGAAGGAAAGAGATTTTTTTTCGATTCCCTCATCAATTTTTTTGCTCCGTTTTTGTTTGATAAATTGCAATTAAAAAGTGAACAATTCAAAATTTGAGTGAATACAAATTTTATAGCTTTTTGTGGAGATGACACTATATAAAAAGGGAAGTACTTGAGGAAACAATGTTCATAGTAAAAATTAATTTATTTCTCACACTCTATGTATGCAGGATATTGTGTTATACAGAGTGTATTTTCCCTCTTTACTCTGCCATCTCTTGTGTTGCTCTTTTGTTTGTTGATTGGTGGTGTTTGATAAAAAAAATGAGTTACAAATGTTGCCAATGCACTGATAAGAGAGCTTTTGTCAAAGTTGTATCTTATTCATGTCGAATATGTGGTTGATTTGTCGCGAGTGAGGTCGGACACAGTGTTGGTGTCTGATATCATTTATTATTTCCTCTCTCCATGAATCAAATCGAATTTTGCTGTAAATACTGTTGCCATTATGTGTACCAAATGGTTTGTCTTTCACCGACCCGACAAAGAGTCAGAATGAGAGAGAGAGTGTGAGGGGCGTGAGGGGGCACTTCAGACACCACGCTTGTTTGTTGATATTCGCCACCAAACATCACACAGAGCCCATACCAGAAATATTCCGCTCTGAGATGATGATGTGATAATTGCTTGAATAATTTTTCCCTCTTCACCCTCTTGAGTTGGCCTTTTAATCAATCAAATCGTAAAATTTTCTTCTCTATAAATAAATTCACAAGTGTTTCACATACGATTTCTCAGAAGAATTTCACGATGAGAGGAGTGAAATAATCTCAAATGTGGTTTCCTTCTCAGATTATTAATTCATGATATGACATATTAAGAGAGTTGGATGGGGCGAAGAATTTCAGATGAAAGATTAAAAGTCTCTCTCTCTCTCACTTGAATAAATTGTCTGAATTGTGGTTGTGCTCTTCAACTCTGATTGACATGTCTTTCAACAGAGTTATAGAGTGACAAAAATTGTGAGCCTTTTATGCACTTCCGGGCACAATTTTTACCCTTGTTGTTGTTCCATTTATCATATGACTTGTGTGCTAAAGCTGCTCCACGATAGACGGGCAAAAAAATCATTCTCCAAAAAAAATATAACTCATGTGCCTTGGACATAGAAATTATGGAAAAAAAGAGCGATTCATATAAAAAAGGTCATTGTGGTTTTTTAGCGAGAGAGAATCACGAAGATTAAATTCAAATTATTCATGACTAATTTCAGCTGGAGAATGATAGGACAGTGTGTGATGGAGAGAAAAAAAGAGTGAGAAAGAATCACGAAATCTCCCGAGAAAATGCTGTGACAATGATATTTTTTCTATTAATAATTCTAAGAACATCCTATTAGGTGTTTCTGAATTTCTGCAGTGAAGTAGAGAGGGATTTGATTTAGGTACAATAAAAAATATCACAATTCGTCATCGAGATGTTAATCTAAATTCTTTTTGCCTTTTCCCCATCTTCGGGTGGTTCTCTTTGCAATTGAGGCATGAGTGTCTTGTTTGTGTGTCTTTTTCTCAAAGGAAAAGAATTAAAAAAAAAGCTCTTTTTTAATTATTAGTTTTATGATTCTATTTACAATGTTCACTCTGTACAATTCATCTTCAACAATTCAAACACATAAAATTTACCACAATTTTCCATCTGTTGCCTTTTATTATTATTATTTTGTATTGGGTGGATTCTTGGAGCGGTTTTCGAGAAACGAAGACGGTTATATTTAAAATTCAGCATTTTTATTTATAAAATATTTGTGCTCATAGATAATTCTCTGCCATTCTCCTAAACAAATCATGTGAGGAGAAATTATTGAATGACATGTTAATTTTTATGTTGTCTGTCTGTTGGAGGAGAGAGAGCTCTAAAAAAAAACTGGGAAGGCAAATATCTTCTCTCATTTTCCACTGGGTATTTTTCCTTCTCAAATGGGGATATGTGATGGAAAGGAATTTTAATGAATTTTCTCTTCTCTCACTTGTGTAATATTTTTGCACATTGCGCGTCTTCTTTCACATTTTGTGCGCCAAAGAAGTGTCTTAATAATTTTTCTCATTTTTCCATCGTCTTTTTCAGGTGTACGTGGGAGCTCTTTCCCTCCACTATGAGGCGCTGAGTGTGGAAGCATCTAAACAAACAACCGCCGAAGAAATAGTTTCATGTATTGTTGAACGCTTAGGGCTACCGGTAAGTTTTTCTTTAGTTTGAGAAATGAATAAGAAAAGAAGGAGGTAAAAAAAAATAAGAGACACTTTTGTTGTGTGAAATTGTACAATAGGAGAGTTTATTTTACACTTTGAAATCACTTTTTCTCAGTCAGTCGTGTCTATTTATTCAATATTATGCCTTATCAATGAATCAAGAGGTGGGCTCTTGATGGGAAAAAGTGGCTTATCGAAATATTACAAGTACTTGGCGGGATTTTTTTCTCTCACTCAAGTACAACCCCCCATTCCACTCACATTCTTGTCACTTGAGTAAATAAAATCATAAATATATTTACATTGAGAGAATTATTGACAAATATTTGATCTATATGTTTTTCACGAGCCCGATATTCGGGTGACAAGCGGGGAGGAAAAAAGAAGATAGAAAAAGGCCGAGAGGTGTGAAAAGAAGGTGAAAAGAGGAAACAGCTCTCTTTCGCTGGGTACACACAAGAAATTCTTTTCCTCTTTGGGTTTTTTTTTCGGACTAATTTGTAACACATATAATGTGCAACAATAGTAAAATATTACACTGATGGAAATATTGAGTAACAATGTATAGTGAAAAGAAGGTCTAATGCTGCAACATATTCAATGGATTTACAGAAAAGCCTCGAGTTGCAAATTTTATCTTAAGCAAATATTATGATTATCACCACATTTTACTATAGAAGTCTCACTTCTGTTCTCGATTGTTTGCAAACAGTCAATTTTTCGTGGATAAAGTAGCTGTGTTGAGGGAAAATAAAGTCGAATTTTGCTGATTTCTCAGTAAATTATTCGTTCATAAAAATAAATATAATATAAAGTTAGGTATATTTCATTAGGTACTTTTTAAAATCACACACTCTTAAGCAAATAATAGTTTAAAATATTCGAGACTCCGTCAATCGTGGCTCACCTGTTTGGTGGAAGTGAGTAAAAGCAGCAGCCACTTCAATAGCACTTCTTTGAAAATATAATTGAGGCAATTACATGATTCATTTTACATTATTTAGAATAGGTACTGTGCAGCAATATGAAGAATTAATTTTATGGGTTTGCATTAATGCACTCTTTTATAATGCTTCAATATTTTTTATTTTTCCTTTCTTGTGCGCGCGCTTCGACTGTTTCAAATATAATCAACAACACAATATACGAAAAAAAAATGCAGGGAAGCAATTATGAACTTGCCGAGGTGGCTGATGAGAGCAAAGAGAGGCGATTGTCGCCAGAGGAAAAGCCCGTGTCAGTTATGCTCCTGTGGCCAATGCATTCAGAAAGAGATTTTCATAGGTAAGAGAAAGAGTAATTTGCTGAGTTTGAATTGAATGGGGTTACACAGAGAGACAATTAAAAATAAAATGCTTTAATGTGTTGTGTGGAACAATCCATTTCTAGGTTTTATCTACGCGAATCCCAAAATGATGTTCCCTGGCTAGACAATTATGGTTTAGATCCGCAAATCTTGCGGGATTTCATACCATTTCTGCTGCAGCCGGAGAATCGGGAGTATCCAGACTTGTGCCAATTGCCAGACTTGAATGAGTCAACATTGTTGGAGAATTTAAGACAACGCTTCGATGCTGGTCATATTTATACTTACGTAGGGAGTATTTTAATAGCTGTGAACCCATTCAAATTTCATCCAATCTACAATCCCAAGTATGTAAGGCTGTATCAAAATCAAAAAGTCGGACCCATACTCCCGCCTCACATCTTCGCAATTGCCGACAATGCATATTATTGTATGCTGAAGGAGAAAAGAAATCAGGTGAGTGAGCGTGAGATTTCAATATTTTTCATTTATTGAGCAGAGATCGAAGTTATGAACAAAAAAAAAAGGCAAAACATTCTCGTGAACAGAGGTGGATAAGGACTGAATGACGCTGGGCTAAAGTTGAATCCTTTTCTAGTTGATTGCAAAGAGATTTGCTAGACAAGGTGGGACAGGGGGGAGACAACCGCAGCTTCTTCAACTTAATTAATACTTATTGTACCTGATTCCATCTCTGACCACAAAGTAAACAACAAAATAATATTTTTCTTTACTCATATCTCACTCTACAAGCACTTGTTAATGTGCTTGATTGAGAGATGAAGTGAGAGAGAGAGAGATAAAATATTGTTTAATTTGCAATTGGAATTTGTGGTGTGTTCCATTTAAATCACTAATATAACTTCTACCTGAATGGTTTTCACTTGACTGATTTTCTTCCTCTTTTTTTTTTGGTTTTAGTGTGTCGTGATAAGTGGTGAGAGTGGATCAGGAAAGACGGAGAGTACAAATTTTCTCCTGCATCACCTCACGGCATTGTCACAGAAGGGATCCCATGGATCCGGAGTTGAACAGACAATTCTCAGTGCTGGTCCTGTTCTCGAAGCCTTTGGTAATGCCAAGACGGCACATAATAACAATTCAAGTCGCTTCGGGAAGTTTATTCAAGTGAATTACCGGGAAAATGGTCTTGTTCAGGGGGCCGTTGTGCAGAAGTATCTGCTGGAGAAGAGTCGAATTGTCTCACAGGTGAGTGCATAACTTTTTTTTTACTATTATTATTATTTCTGTGTGGGTGTGAGAGCGCATTCGGATGGAAAATCTCTTGAAAGAGTAATTAGACAGATATGTATAGTTGTATAGTAATTAAATAGTAATTGGACAATGTCTCTGTGGGTTATAGGGCCCCTACGAGAGGAACTACCATGTCTTCTATTATCTGTTGTCGGGAGCCACTGAGCAGGAGCGTGAGGCTCTTCATTTGCTGCCGGCGGATAAGTATAACTACTTGAATGCCAAGAATCTGATCCTTGAGAACTGCGATGAGAAGTATGAGTTCTCACGACTGAAGCAGAGCATGGAGATGGTTGGATTCTCGGCGGAGAAGCAGAGGAGACTGTTTAATGTACTGTCGGCTGTCCTCCTCCTTGGCAATGTTGAATTCTTCCCCAAGAAGTCCACCTACCACCATGACGAAAGTGTTCAAGTGCGCAATTCTGATGTTGTGTCGATCATCTCTGAGTTGCTGAAAGTGAAGCACGACACACTCTTGGCAGCATTGACATCGAAACGCGTTAAGGCGAGCGGTGAGACGCTCATTATGCAATATAAACTACCTGAAGCAATTGCAGCGCGTGATGCATTGGCAAAGTGTCTGTATGGGGCGCTGTTCGATTGGATTGTTCTGCAGGTGAATCATGCTCTGTTGAATAAGGATCCCACGGGTCCACCGCACACGGGACACTCAATTGGTGTGCTGGATATCTTTGGATTTGAGGATTTTGGGGCGCAAAACTCATTTGAACAGTTGTGCATCAATTATGCCAATGAACACCTCCAGTATTACTTCAATCTCCATGTGTTCAAGTATGAGCAGAATGAATACAAGCGTGAAGGCATCAAGTGGCGAGATATTGAGTTTATGGATAATTCTGGGTGTTTGCAGTTGTTCGAGTCGAAACCAACAGGACTTTTGTGCATCCTCGATGATCTATGCAAGTGAGTGTTTTGTTGGTAAACAACAAAAAATGCTTCCTTGGCACTTTTTTGTGACGCTTTTCTTTGTTGCATTTTTGTTTCAGCTTCCCCGGAGCCACAAATGAGGCTCTTCTGCAGAAATACAACACCGTTCATCGTGACAATCCCTTCTATGAGAAGCCACAGAAGAAGGAGAATGCATTTATTATTAAACACTATGCGGGAAAAGTCAAGTATCAGGTGAGAAAGTGGTTGAGAGAAACAATTTTCTTGAGTCGCATCTAATTGAATACTCTGTTTTCTCTGTCTTTAAAAGGTGGCGGAAATGCGTGAGAAGAACCTCGATCTGATGCGTCAAGACATTGTAAGTGTCCTGAAGAATTCAAGTATGGCATTCGTGCGAGAACTTGTGGGAGCGGATCCAGTGGCTGTTTTCCGCTGGGCTATCCTGAGGGCCTTCTTCCGTGGTTACTTTGCGTTCAGAACCGCCGGCGTCAAGCATCGACAAGAGAGAGCTGATCAGGCATTCAGCAAAGTGACGGTGAAAACGCGATATAGACCGCACAACGATTTACTAATCAGGTGTGTGTTGATTTATGTCTATTTTCACTTTTAATACTCTAGCTAGTGACAGAATTGCCTCGTGGTTGTGTTTTGGTGGCAGGAGAGCGAGAGATGGAGATGATGAAGAAACAAAATATGGTGATGGTGGGGATGAAAGAAAAGAAGAAGAAGAAAAAAAGTTAATTAGATTGGAAAAAAGTAGTGCATATTTTTCCCTCTATATTGAAGGAAAGAGAGAGAGAAACATCATTTTATTGATAAATAGCCGTTAACATGCCACACACTCACGATGAAATAATATTTCTCATTTTTTCTGCTATGCCGCTAACAGTCATCTTGTCACCGTATCCGCTGTGAATTTAACAATTAACAGAATTGCGTAAGTGATGTTGATGTGAATGTCTTACTATAAGTCACAGTGCAGCAAAAAATTGTTGGAGCAAGCGAGATTAAGTGATTCAGAGAGTCAATAAACTTACCAATGAGGCGCGATTTGTCAATTTATTTGCTAAATTAATTGCAATTTACAGATTTTTAGGAGTACTTTGAATTGAATTGTCGTCTTTGAGGCGATGAATATCATTTTTGTCGATTTTTAGGCAAAATAAATACGGTTTTATCTTTACTTTTACCGTCAAATAAGAAAAATTCGATGACAATATGTATTTGGACTATAAATTTGAACTTATCACGATGATTCAATAGACTTTTATCAAATCAGACTTTCAATAAACCATCAAAGAGAGAGAGATAAGCCATAATTGCTTATTTATTGCCACGCTCGAATAATTTTGCGAAGCACTGTACTGTTGGGTTGTGGAAGAGAGTGTGAACAAGAGTGTCAATGAATGTCTTTCCCGCACTGTATGGTGGAGTTATTAATTCCAATTGCACGATACTTATATACTGCAACAAATACTATATACACGATCGTTTTTTTATACCTACATATTTTTGCTATTTGACCATGGTTTTTTCTTTTCTCTCATTTTTTTCATATTATTTTATTGGTTTCACATATTTCTGCACATTATTTATAATTTTATTTCTATTTTTCTTTCCACCTCTTCCTCCCTCCTTCTTTCTGATATTTCCCTCCATGTAATCACATTGGATGGTGAACGAAAACAAAAAAAAACTTCATTGAATATTGAAATGATGACGAAAAAACGACACAAAAACGTGCTCTCTATTAATAATGAACGGGCGATGATTGCGGAAATAAATGGATACAGCAAAAGAGTGAATAATACTTCGAGTGACTTGACGTCGATGCATCATCACCAACAATCACCGATTCAGCAGTTCAATTACATGAATAAGAGTCCGCGGCGATCTTGGTCCAGTATTGCCTTCAATAATAAGAATTTTCCAGATGGGAAGCTGGGGTATGAAAATAGTCAAAACAGCAATAACAACAATAACAACTCTGATAGCGGTGGAAATAACAAACTATTTGCTAAAGGATTTTCAAAGTTTGAACGGTCCAGTCAAGATGTAATGGCACGTGCTTCCCAAATTGTTCAGTAAGGCTTCATTTTTTTATTTTATAATGTTTTATTTTTCCTTTTTATTTTTTACCTAATCGAGAAATAGTTTTATATCCATTCAACTCCTTGTTAATTTCAATTGATTAATAAGTTCTCTTGGCTATTTTGTTATATTTTTTTTTCATCATTGTTATTACCTTTTGATGTTATAACAAAAGATTTCTGTTGTTTCTCTTGTGTTACCATTATTTTTTTACTGTTTAAAGACATTTTTGCTGTGAATGTGAGCACGCTGTATGGAGAGAAGAGATACAGCATTAACTCTTGTTATAAATTCCATCTTGAATGTTGCGTGAATTTGATTATTGTGAATTAATGAGAGAAACAAAATACTGGCAGAAAAAGTACGCTTTCCTCGTATAAATCATTCGTGGAAATTATATGGAGAGATAAACTACAAAAGACTCATCCATTTAATTGAAATTAACATGAATTGTATTTTATTATATTACCTTTGTCTTGAGAATCTCTTTGATATGAAGTTGTTTTTTAAAAAAAGAAATGTATGTGGACTTTGCAGGAAGAATAAATCATTTCGCCCTCGAGAGCGTCCGAAGAAGGGTCTGAAAAATCTTCAGACAGTGAAAACACTCACAGCTGGACAGAATTTGTCCAATCAGACGTCAATAAAGACGAGAAAGCAGCCACTAACGGTTTCGGCACAATTTCAAAATTCCCTGAGTGCCCTCATGGACACATTGAATCAGGTGAGTTGCCCCGGAATTTGATGTTGGTGTGATTTGCGCTTCACTCATGACATTTTCACATTTTACAGGCAAATCCCTTTTTTATCCGATGCATCAAGTCAAATCCATCTAAAATACCCAACAAATTTGATGACAACACTGTGACGAGACAGGTAGGTTGGAATTGTAATGATTTTTCCGGGCAGACATTAACAGAGTTGAAAGGTTTATGGATAAGGGAATGTTTTGGTTATTTACTGAATGAATTATTGCAAATAACACTAGCCGGAAGTTGGTCGTAACCCTGCAAAAAGGGGTTTTTGTCTCCACTATCAAGAGGCCTTTAAACAAGTTAATAAGCCCTAACGATTTGTTTTAGAGAAATAAATTACTGTTTTTAAATTACAATACCAGATTAGAAAAACAATTCTTAGAAAAAAAAAACAGAAAAGCCTATTGACTCGTCTAAATAGACCTATTCGTAGCGAGGACACCAACCCATTTTCTGTTAAGTTTCAATTAACTATTGTCAGTTGTAAAAACAGAATATAAAACTTCAAATCTACATATAGAGAATATTCTTGAAATGCATATTGTTTAAATGACTTAAAAACTTACCCACTTATCTTTATCTTAACTACAATGGAGAAGCCAAAATTTTCCATTCAACTCTGTTGCCAAATTTTACCATCCAAGTTCAATGGTAATGTAAAACTTCCTCTATTTTTTTCTGACCTATGTCACTGCTCATTTCCTCAGCTTCGATATACGGGAATGCTGGAAACAGTGAGAATCCGTCGGGCGGGCTACAATGTGAGGTTGACTTATGAGGAGTTCATTCAGCTCTACAGGATCCTCTTGCCAAAGGGTCTCGTGAGTTCACAGAAGGATGTTCGAGATTTCATGAATACGATGGACTTGAACAAGCAACACTATCAATTAGGTGAGTGTTTTGCGCGCATCGCTTGATTGAAATTTGCACAAGATTTTAATCGCTTTATTTTCTTTTTGGTCTGTACAGGTGTTACGAAGATCTATATGCGTGAATCTCAGAAGATGCGACTGGATATAAAGTTGCATACAAAGATACTCGGTAGTATTGTAAAGATTCAAAGGTGGTTCCGCAGTATTTTGCAGAGGCGCAAATTTGTGAGCTTACGTTCGGCTGTTGTGGTTGTCCAGTCCTTCTGGCGAATGTGTATGGCTCAGAAGCAGTTGCTGGGCTTACGCCAGGAGCGTGCCGCTGCCGTGATACAGGCCACATGGCGTATGTATGTGACAAGGAAGTGGTTTACGAAACTGAAGAGTGGAACTGTCCTGCTGCAGTCGCACATTCGAGGGAAATTGGCGAGAGCGAAATTCAAGATAATGTGCAAACAGGTAGGTTGACCCGCTCAATTTATATAAACACTAAAAGAAAAGAAAGAAAAATAGAATGCACTCATCTTCTCACTTTATGTCGCCCCACTCGCGTGCCCACTGCAGAAGTTGCTGAAAGAGAGATCGAAATTGCGACCAACACAGAGTTTGCCAGCCAATGAGAGGTCGATCGATGTGCTGCCGGACGTTGACACGTACAGCGGCGGCCAGAGAGTGACACTGAATAAGCCGCACAGCAGTCTAGACACGGAGCTGGAGCACGCCGCAAAAGCACGCAACATTCACTCCCAGTACTATCATCATGGTAATCGCAGCGAGGAGAATCTCCTCGACTACTCACTGCTGACGGCGGCGTCCATGGAGAAGCGTGATGTACTCAATAAGGCGGAGAATCAATTTAGGAGCCTAATGATATCGTCCGGGAACAACAATAAGAGCTTCAGTAACAGCAATAGTGATGATTATCATCCGGACTATCAGAATGTCAAATACTCACAGCATGACAAGCAGCAGCACTTCCAGAGGCAGTCACATCAAGAGGAGCCATCCAGTCTGGTAACAATGAACGACATCCGGAAAGCGTATATGACGTTTATTGAACCCCCGAAGAGGTACCTAAGCGATTTTTTCCTTAAGAATGTTTGTGAGTCTTTATCATTTACTAATTATTATTTCCCTTTCTATTAGCTATGATCCATTGAAGGCTCCTGTCCGTCGAGTGGATTCTGGACCAACTCCTGTGCGACGCAGTGAGCTGAGATATGAGGAATCTCCGAGTCGGATGCTCGGTGTGACGCGAAATGTGGGCAATCTGGGTAATAGTAATGTGGAAATTGTGTATGTGGACAGCAATACTGATCCAACAACAGCGGCATCATCGATGGAGAGTGCTCCATTGAGGAATCCACCGAGTGTTAATAATCAGCAGCAATATCTGTCATCGTATAAGCCATCTCGTCGGGAGATCATCTGTCGGAGTGCTGGAGATGAGATAAATTCCAATTATCAAGCATCAACGGCGAGTAAAGTGCAGAGTGTTAACTATTCCACGAGTCCGGCGCATCAGAGTGCCTCGAGTCAGGTGTATGTGCAACATAATCAGGAGCATCCGCAGGAGTTTCTGCAGAAGGCCTTCTACTCGGCGCCCAAGGGCAAAGCCGCAGCTCTGCTGGGGACAATCAGTGAGGATCAGGTGAGAGCGGCTCATGCAAAGGAGCCGGGAGAGTATACGTATCACAGCAAGACGGGACGTAGAGTGAAGGCCAACTTGAGTGATGATGTGAGTGATGTCAATCTTCATGGTCACATTGTTCATCCGAGGCGTGGGGCGTTGAGTTCTGAATCGCTGAGAAGGAGAAATTCTGATCCTAGCACGAACAAAGTGCCTCTACTTGAGGTGAATCGTGGCAATGATATGTATCAATCCAGCACGCACATCAACATCGCGGGTCACAGGTTCAGGAAGGCGGCGCGCATTGGGAAGGCGGAAAAGTGTGCGAGTTGTGAGAAGAGTGATGCATTCGTGAATGAGGGTCATCGGTGTTTGGATTGCAAGGTGCTGGTGCACACGAAATGCATCCAAAATGGTGGCGTGAAGACACTCCAGTGTGAAGCGAAGCGCTCAAAGCGACGAAAGATGATGGAGAAGGGCAATGAGAAGCCCATGACGCCCAATTCGAAATACTCAGGAACGCGAGAGTACACAGACTCAACGGATAAGATCATCAGTGATGCCAAAGAGTTGCAGTTGATGCAGGATTTCATCACGCAAAAGATATGCAAGATGGAGAGTGACTGTGAGAAGCCCTCAGAGGTGGATAGGGTGTTCAAGCAGGCGCTCAGGGAGTTCAAGGACAACCTTGTGGCACACTATAGTGTGGCCCATAAGCAGAACTCAGATGCACTGAATATCAAGTATCGTGACTTGATATCCAATTTTGAGCAGGTGATGGAGACATGCTGCGGACGAAAGGATGACTTTCCCCTCACGATGGGCGTAAACGCCTTCAGGGGATTTATGAATGAGTTTATGAACTCACGCGAAACAGACAAGCCCAAGACGAAGCGGAAGAAGGACAAGAAGCGTAAGATTGAGGAGCATACAAGCTTCAATGGTGAGTCTTTTCTATCTTTTAAGAGTTTCTATTGTAGGATGGCAAATCAATGGGATCTTTTACTAATTTAGGTCACACCTTCCAATTGACGATCATCAACATTCCAACGGCATGTGAAATTTGTCAACTTTTCCTTCTATGGCCCATTGAGCGCGGATTGGTGAGTAATATTGTTTCTATTGTTTACATATTAAATGTTCAACATAATGCAAAGGAAAATGTTTACAAGAGGCATTTGAATGAAGGAATTTTATTGGCATATTATAATTTGTTTATTTCTGATCCGTAGGTGTGTCAAAATTGTCGATTGACGTGTCACAAGAAGTGCTATCAGAAGACGGCGCCATGCAACAAGATTTCCGGCTCCTCGGGCAACATTTCCTCCTCCCAGTCTGCTCTGGTGGGTTCCAAGCTGTTCGGCTGTAGTCTCACGAGTCTCTGTGCTGCTGAGGGTGGCGTCAAGATTCCTGTGCAAATTGAACAGTTGATCACGAAGATCGAGATGCACGGGTTGTACGCTGAAGGAATCTACCGGAAGAGTGGAGTGAATTCGAAGATTAAGGAGTTGAAGATGAGAATGTCGGAGAATGCGCAATCCACAGAGGTGGACTATGAGAGTTATCATGTTCATGTGCTGGCCAATGTGCTCAAGTCCTTCCTGCGTGAAATGCCTGAGCCTCTGCTGTCATTCGATCGCTATGATGACTTCTTGCGAGCTGCTGAGCTGTCGGAGACAAATGATCGTGTACAGACGATGTTGTCGTTGATCAAGAAGTTGCCACCTTGTCATCATGCTCTGCTTGAGCGTCTCATCTTCCATCTGGCACTTGTGGCACAGCGTGAGCAATTCAATCGTATGTCGGCCAGCTCATTGGCCATTGTCTTTGCCCCTTGCGTCCTCAGGACGAATCGCATTGTGCCGGCCCAGGACAGTCTGAATGACATAGGGCGGCAGACGAAGTGCATCGAGACGCTAATCACGCAGAAGATGCACAATGTGAAGAGCACATTAGCGGATATTGATACACTGGACACGGCCGCACATACGGCTACAACGCGTCTCAGTACTCTGCGCAGCTCGAAAGTGTTCACGCCGGAGGAGTTGGCACCGCGACAGGGTAATCATGAGTCTGAGGCGGAGGAGATTCTGCTGGAGGATCACATTCAGGAGATTAAGAAGGAGAAGGCACTGCTGACGTCTACGCTGCCGAGTCTGGCGCGTGCCAGCTCAGATGATGATCTCCTGTCGACGGATCTGGATGGTGAGGGTGGAAGTTTGGATGATTTGATTCTGCTGGGCGGCGGCGGTGGTGGTGAGGGCAGAGATCCCAATAAGGACAGTGTTGATTCGGCACTGTGTAGTCTGGGTGAATCATCGAGGAATACATTCAACAGTGATGTGGAGATGATGGAGTACACAGCGAGGGAGCAACAGAGTGTGGATTATATGCATAGTCCACGGAGTCAGCAGATCTCAATGGAGCGTGAAGCCTTTCTAAGAGGGGGTGTCTACAATCCCAAGGTGGCCGCCTCAATTGCCTCCACGTCCAAGTGGTCCAGCAGCCAGCAGAATCTCAGTCATGCACCGGTGACGGTGAAACAGAGCAGTTGTGAATTGCAGAGACAGAAGCCAATTGTGATGAGGAGTATCTCAACTGGTTATGATGCTCCCACCGTCACGATACAACACCATCAGCCGGGATCGAGTGGCACCGGGGAGGGGAAGGAGCACAAGGGGGCGAAGAATAGGAGCAAGTCAAAGCGACAGAATAGTCTGGACGATGAGCCCATTATGGTGTGACTCAGACGCGTGAAAAGTGCTGAAAACTTGTGATTGGGGGACGGTGGAGGATAAGCAGGGTGATTAGTGATTGTGTGAGTGCGTGCGTGAATCTTATAGGTGATATAAATAATGAGGAGGAGGACGAAGGGATGGAGAAATGTTCGCTCATGGCGATTCAACCACCAAATTTTTTGATTGACAAGAGTAGAGAAAAGATGAGAGAGAATAGAAATGAGATAAATTTATTTTTTGAGGAAATTCCACTTACTGTATATCTACATAATTAAATGTTAAGCAAAACTTACATTATAATATTGATGAAGAAGAGAAGAAAAATGTGTTTTCTGACGAAGGATCAAAAGAGATTTAATCAACTGAGAGAGTTAATGCACTGAACATCTATACGTCGTGAAAAAAAAAGAGATAAAAGATGCCTTCAAAAAAATAAAAAAATAGCATAAGTAATGCAAGGAAGAAAAAACATGAGAAACCAATGAAAATTATTCACTTTGAGGAGGAAAGTAAAAAAGAAGCAAAAGGAGAAGCATTAGGAAATGGAGACGTGAATGTGCAAAAGTATTAGATGGACTTTTTATGGTGTTATTCACAATTTAACATTTAAAAGTAAATATAATACTAAAAAAATACATCAAAAAATTGTAACAGCCGTAAAATGTGTGTCAACGTTGAAAATATTAAAGAAAAAAAAACCCTATATATTTTAAAAGAAATTCCCACATAAAGTGAGAAGAAGAAAGAGATACTTTTTAAAACTCAGATGGAGATATTTCATATTAAAAAAAACTTGTTATTATGTATATTGAAAAAGGAGTAAAAAATGAGAAGATATAATGAGAAAATGTGAAGATGAGGAGAGATTGATCTAATTATATAAAAATATACAGAAAAAAAACAATATAACATTAAACGATTGTATATTATATTCTTCTAATCATGTCTTATCGTAAGATGTAATGGTGAGAATATGATGAGTAAAAAAAGCAAAACATTTGTGTCTCTTTCTGTTAACTGAGAAGACTCCATCTCTATATTTAGATAAATATTGATGAACAAAAGGAAAAATAAACCAACAATATATAAAAGATGGATGAAATTATTTGAAAAACAATCTAACCGTGAACAAAATGAAATGGAGATACAGAAGAATAAAAAAGCATTAGAAAAACCATATTTTACTACATATTGTGTACTGGAATGTTTCATTTAAATCAGAAAGAGAAGAGATTCAACTGAAAAGTTAAAAGAAAAAAACTTTTTTGATTAACTGAGATGTTCTAACTGTGTATTCTTCTATTACATATTAAAAGGAGAAGATGATAACCTGATAATGTTCTTGTTAGACTTTAAATGGAATTTACCTTTTTTCTAAATGTGTACTTCAAAGGACATACAAGCTCATAGCTGTAACACAAAGAAATTATAAGGAAAATAAAGTATTCGAAGAATTCTCTTCAAGGAAGCAATCAAAATGATGAGAAAATAAAACACTAAAAAAACTCTGGATGTCAAAAATAAAGGAAGGAGATCAAAAGATATAAAGAAAATTAGTTCATGTGCAATAACAATGATGACAAAAATTACCAATCAAATTAGTTTTTTGCTTCTCCTTCTCTGCCAGGACGAAAAAAATTAATGAAAGAAAGAAAATGTGAGATAACAAGAAGGAAAAAAACAAACCATTTATTGAAAGTAAACAACCTGCATTTATGTAATTTTTTGTATGAAAAATTTTCTAATGATATTTTTTTTCTACTATTTACTACCTTCCTCTGTGACGAAGAAATGTTGAAGAGAGAAGAAGAAGAAGAAGAAGGGAGCATAAAAAGGAGCCAAATCTTGAAGACTTTCCACAAAACACAAACTTCTTTTATTCATCTTAATTTGTTTCAAAATGGAGATAAACACTCTTTATTTTTTTTGTCTTTGTAAATATTTATTCAAATTCGGACGATTGATGAATGATTTTTGGGGGTGAAAATAAAAAAAATTGTTGTAGTTATTGTTAAGTTATTTCTTTAAAAAAAAGAAGAAAGAAAAAAATCTCTGAACTATACTTTTGTGTGGTAGAATGTTCTAATGTAATTCTTGAGCAATGAGAAATAATTTTTATTCACTTTTTACTCTTCCATCTCGACGAATTTTTTTTAATTCTATATTTTTCCTCCATTTGATCACTTTATTTTTAAAATACATTTTATTCACACACAATTTATATAAATATATAAAACAAAACCATAATATTCATGCATTATCACCGAAGAAGAATGAAACGATTTATTTAATGAATGGAAATAATTAAAAAAAAAAACACTGACGAAATATTCACTATTATAGGGAGATAATATGTAATTTAGTTGAGAGATTTTGTAAAATCAACAATTATATTTTTGGACACACTTCCGAGGAAGAAAAGAAAGTATAAAACAGGAAAAAATTTTGGGTGGGGCAAGATTTTTGTCGTGAGAAATAATTGTTTTATTGACCCTTATCTATTTTTATATATAGTCTCTTTTTTTATTATGAAGCAACAATTATGAAAAAAAAGATGTGAACAAAAGAATATTTTTCGATGAAATATGAAAAAAAGGAAAGAACATGAAATATACTCTTCCATTTTCTATCGCTATTGTTAATTTTTATTAATTATAGAAAATGTATAAAACGTTAAATATATAAATATAATAAATTTACTATTATACATACTTTTTTTGCTTATTTACTTCATATCAGTTATTACTTTAGCCATTTCAAACATATTTTATTAATTTTGCATACTAGTGTTTTTATAATTCCAACACATAGATGTCGCTGGTTGCCACAAAGAATGTTTATCCGTGGCGCTAGTGGCGCTTCAGTCGCGATTTTCTGATTCATTCATTCCTGGAGAACGCGCCCAATTTTCCAGGAATTTTGGCAGAAAAAAGCCATTTCCAACCCAGTATTTCCGTAATTAATATTCCTTAGAGTTTCCTGTAAGCAATTATTGTGAAATATACTCAGTATCTCGACTGAATACCAGTGATTTTCAACCCACAAAAATCGAGTACTTACAGACAACAAAAATGTCAGATTTCGGCTCAATTGCAATGAAATGGGATCCCAAGAATCTCGAAATCCGCACGATGGCCGTGGAAAAGGCTCTGCAGCCACTTGTTCTGCAAGTAACCACCCTAGTGAACACGAAGGGACCCAGCAAGAAGAAGAAAGGTAAGCACAAAGTACCATGTTCAGAATTTTAGGGGCGACTACAGGGTGTGTCGTCTAGACTGCAAAATAGAACTATAATGAGGCGGTAAAATAATAATGAATTATCAATCACTGTTTAGGAAAATCCAAGCGCTCCAGTGCTCTTGTGGCTGCCGTTGAGAAAGCCACTGAGAATTTCATAGAGCGTGGCGAACAGATAGCTTATGAGAATCCAGACATCACGTCTGAGATGCTCACCGCCGTGGAGGAAGTGCGCAAGACGGGATCGTCCATGAGTGTTGCAGCCCGGGAGTTCTCCGAAGACCCCTGCAGCTCCTTGAAGCGCGGAAATATGGTCAGAGCTGCACGGAATCTTCTCTCAGCCGTGACTCGTTTGCTGATTCTCGCTGATATGGTGGATGTGCATTGCTTGCTGAAGGATCTGCAAGTGGTGGAGGATGATCTGGACAAGCTGAAGAATGCCTCCAGTCAGGATGAATTACTCAACAATATGCGTCAATTTGGCAATAATGCCAATGAGCTGATCAAGCAGGCGGCCAAGAGGCAGCAGGAACTGAAAGATCCTCAGCTAAGAGATGATTTGGCAGCCGCCAGGGCTGTCTTGAAGAAACACTCCACGATGCTGTTGACAGCATCCAAGGTGTATGTGCGTCATCCGGAATTGGATCTGGCCAAGGTGAATCGTGATTTCGCGTTCAAGCAAATCTGCGAAGCCGTGAATACAATCAGCGATGTGGCTCAGGGAAAGTCCTCCCAGCCGACGGATATGTACTCAGGGGCTGGAGAGTTGGCAGCCGCCTTGGATGACTTTGACGAGGGCGTGATTATGGATCCATTGGCGTACAATGAGGTGCGCAATCGTCCGTCACTGGAGGAGCGCCTGGAGAGTATTATCAGTGCTGCTGCTCTCATGGCGGACGCCGATTGTACTCGTGATGAGCGTCGCGAACGCATCGTAGCGGAGTGTAACGCCGTGCGTCAGGCTCTGCAGGATCTGCTGTCCGAGTATATGTCCAATGTCGGCAAGAAGGAGCAGAGTCCGGCCTTGGAACGCGCCATCGGCCAGATGTGTCGCAAGACACGCGATCTGAGGCGTCAGTTGCGCAAGGCAGTTGTGGATCACGTGTCGGACTCTTTCCTGGAGACCAACATGCCACTGTTGGATCTCATTGAGGCGGCCAAGATGGCTAATGAGAAGCGCGTCCGTGAGAAGGCGGAAGTGTTCACGAAGCACGCCGAGAAGCTGGTGGAAGTGGCCAATCTCGTTTGCAGCATGTCCAACAATGAGGATGGCGTGAAGATGGTTCGCTATGCTGCTGCTCAGATTGAGACTCTCTGCCCTCAGGTGATCAATGCGGCGCTCATTCTCACGGCCAGATCCAACAGCAAAGTGGCTCAGGAGAATATGGAGGCTTATCGCTTGGCCTGGGAGAATCAGGTGCGAATCCTGACGGAGGCAGTGGATGACATCACCACTATTGATGACTTTTTGGCCGTGTCTGAGAATCATATCCTGGAGGATGTCAACAAGTGCGTCCTCGCGCTCCAGGAGGGCTACTCCAAGGATCTCCGGATCACAGCAGGAGCCATTCAGGGTCGCTCAGCGCGTGTTTGCAATGTCGTGGAGGCTGAGATGGACAACTATGAACCGTGTGTGTACACCAAGAGAGTTCTGGAGGCAGTGAAGGTTCTCAGGGAGCAAGTCATGTCGAAATTTGCTCATCGTGTCAATATCGCTTGCGATGCTTTGGAGTCCAATTCGCAGAAGGATGTGGATGAGAATGATTTTATTGACGCTTCGCGGCTGGTTTACGATGGAGTGCGCGAGATTCGTCGCGCTGTCTTGATGAACAGGAGTTCAGAGGATCTGGACACAGATACGGAGTTTGAACCGGTGGAGGATATGACTCTGGAGACTCGAAGTCGATGTAAGATTTGAATGTGGAAAATAGTGATTGATTTACTGAATGTTGCAATTGTCTTTTCAGCGAGCGCTCACACTGGAGAGGGAACTGTGGATGAATATCCGGATATCAGTGGAATCACCACTGCAAGAGTGAGTAAAAAAAATGATATTTGGTATTAGAATTCTTGTTAATTTTCTTTGATTTTCAATAATCTGTAGGAAGCAATGAGGAGAATGAATGAGGAAGACAGGAAGAAGATCATAGATCAGGTGGAGTTGTTCTGCAAGGAGAAGCGCACATTTGAGTCTGAAGTGAGCAAGTGGGATGATGCTGGCAATGATATCATCTTCCTGGCCAAACATATGTGTACAATTATGACGGAAATGACAGATTTTACACGTGGATGTGGATCACTTAAGACCACAATGGATGTCATCAATGCGGCGAAGAAAATCTCAGAGGCTGGCACAAAATTGGATAAGCTCACGCGTGAAATTGCAGAACAATGTCCGGAGAGTTCAACGAAGAAGGATCTCTTGGCCTATTTACAGAGAATCTCATTGTATTGTCATCAGATTCAGATCACGTCCAAAGTGAAGGCTGACGTTCAGAACATCAGTGGAGAATTGATTGTCTCCGGAGTGAGTGATATCTCATGTTTGGGGAAGTTTCAGATGAGTAGCTCTTGTAATGGTTGTAATCTTTGTAGCTCGATAGTGCAACATCACTCATTCAGGCAGCTAAGAATCTCATGAATGCCGTAGTTCTCACCGTGAAATACTCTTACGTGGCGTCTACAAAGTACACGCGCCAAGGAACAGTTGCTGTGAGTTTAATTTTCTAAAAGAAATATTTTTTTTATAGAAAAATAATTCTATTGTTTATTTTCAGTCACCAATTGTTGTCTGGAAGATGAAGGTACCGGAAAAGAAGCCACTATGGCGTCCGGTGAAACCCGAGGAAGCACATGCAAAAGTGCGAAAAGGAGCTCAGAAGAAAGTTCAGAATCCAGTTCATGCTCTATCGGAGTTCCAGAATCCGGGAGATGTTCTCTAAATACTTTTTAGTTTTTTACGTTATCAGAGCATGTTTCCTGATGACAAACTCTCCAATATATCCTTATAGGTCGCGCGTATCTTATTCCTAATCGTATTCCTGCAATTATGCTGGGAAACCGGCCTTTTAGCAATTTTAGTGGTGGCGGTGAGCTTTTGAATCCCTCCTCCCAGTTAAGCATTTTCGGTTTATCCCAAGTGACATAGCAAGTAGTTGAAAAAGAGCATTTTTAGAGTGTATTTGGTCGGTTTAGTCCTGGGGACTACCTACTCGTAAATTAACCCTTTAGAACTTCCAGACTGAAGAATCGCACAATTATTGACCCACCGGCCTGAACCCAGTCGAGATTGGGTTTGTGTCACGGCTAAATTGTCAACTATTGATAGATCTCATTTTATTATCTTTTCTATTTATCTTTTTATATTTCTATTTTATTTTTTCTTAGTGTAATATTGGCACAATTATTGTAAGAAGGGCAAACCCTGATGTAATTGTGGATAAATAAAATAAAATATTGATAATCAAGATTGGATTTGTATTTTAGATAAAACTTCCAGGAAGTTCTTACGCGTTTCTAAACAGTATGTACTACTGAGTCGATAGGTGCTTCTGTGTCAGCCGGGATTGTCGCAAAGGAGTGAGGGAGGGGAATGAATGAATTTGATTGGCTACTATAAATTTATAGTACGACAGCTGACTCATTGGAAAAAGGTGTTTTGTTTTGTGTTGGATTTTCGGGGAATATTTACGTTTTTCGTGATAAAAAAGGCAAAGGAGTGCACAAAATGAATATGAATATTTACATGTCTCAAGTTTCACAACTGCTGACCTACATGAGCTCGGACGAGCTCAAGGATTTACTCAACAGCGACGATAAGATCGAGGAACGCGTCAACGATGCTGTAAGTTTATTATCTTGTGAAATTTATTTATTTTTAGTATTAGGACTAGTGAACAATGTTTGTCGCGTTCCAGACAAAGAGTCTAGAGAAGGAAAAGGAGGATATTATGGTGGAGAACCGCATCAAAGCTGAAGAGAATCTAGCGAGGGAGCCACAGCTGATAGAGCTTCGGGGGAGAGTAAATGATCTTTCGCAGGAAGGAAAATCCCTCTACGAGGATGTAGAACAGAAGCTCAGTGAAATAAGTAAGGGAAAATCATGTCCAGGAATTCTCTTCTTCATCTAAATGATTGCTTCTTCCTCACAGAATCAAAGTCAGGGAGTCTGTCTCAAGATACAGCGTTAGCGTTGCTCCAGACAGCGGCTGCTGAGAGTGAGGAGGAGTCTGAGGGTATTTTCAAGCAGTTCATGGATAAAGAGATCGACGTGGATAATTTCCTTGAGTCTTTCCAAACGGCCCGGAAGACGATGCACTTGAGGAAGCTGAAAGCGGATAAGATGTCTGATTTGATGAGAAATGGCTCCGCCAATCCGACCTCATTTGGTCATCCAGGCTATCCAATGAGTGGTGGTCCTGTGCCATATCCCACGGGCCCTATGCCCATGCCCATGCCAGGATTCAGGCACTTCTAAGCACGCCCCAGCGCCTTCGAGTTATTAAACCGTGTTAGGAACATAAGCTAATCTCTATTGCAAGAATATTTACATCAGAATTCAACTAGATTTTCACTTTTTCGACTTCTCGGGTGGCTTCTGGACCACCCTGTCGTTGAGGGAGTCCTCGTAGTTGGCGTAAATTACTAGGAGGATAAGCACCACACCACCAAAAACGAGAATCTCCACGTGAGAGTATCCTTTGGACTGTCCAGAGTCTGCTACCATCTTCTCGTACTTGGCTTTAGCCTTCTGACTCCGATTCAGGGAAGAGCCGTAGTGTTCCCGTGACCACATATCGAAATCATATATGGGAGAGCTGCCATCCGGCACTGATGACTTCTTAAAGCGAGACTTATAGAACTTAGTCTGTGCATCGTCGTCCGGTTGAACTTCTGTGGGGCTCTTGAATTCCGGTTCCGGAGGCGTCACAGGTCCAGTGGTTGGTTGAAGGATTCCTGAAAGGACATCACATCACTCAGAGACTCTCCCTTTGGTAACTTTCCTTGGGGATTCCTACCTCTGTCGTAGAGCTTTCTTAGGCGATATGTTCCCAAGACTTCGTAGGCAGCTGTAATGTCCCTGAACTTCTTCACCGCCTCATCACTGCCCTTGTTCTTGTCCGGATGATATACCATTGAGAGCTTGTAGTAGGCTGCCTTAATGTCATTCTGGGTGGCTTTGGGGGAGAGTCCCAGGACATCATAGTGATTCTTCACCTGGAACAGATCACTCGTCCGGGAAATACGGCGCGAAGGTAGGTGAGTCTGCGCTGAGCTCAGGTTAAGGCATTTTCTAAACATCACACTACCACTGGGAGGACTAACAGCTCATTGATTCCCTGGGAAAACCCCACATTTGTCTAAAAACTACCAGAGAAAATCCTTGGAGGAACCAGAGATTGAGGTTAGAATTATTATGTCACAAAATTCGAATATCAACGGACAAGTAATTTTCCTGGCAAATAATCCAATGATTTTATTGCTGCGATATACAAAGAATTAGAAGCTATCTGGACGCCTCCTTCCTGTGTACTTGGTATCTGCACGGGTTTCCCTTCCTTGACGTCTTCGACGCTCCTTTTTGGCCAGAATCCAGTCTCGTGACTTCTTCAGTGGCTTCCCACGAGCTCTCTTGGCCATTTCTCGCTTCTTTGCGTAGTCAACCTGATCCCCAGCACCCTCAGTGCCCAGAGCTTGAGGCAATTGAGCCACTCCGCCGGTCATCAGCACAAGGAAGTACTTCTTAGCCTTGGCAGAGTTCGGAAAATCCACCACAAGACCTCCCATAAAGCCCGCCTTCATGGCCTGTGAGGTCACCAGTTCAATCTGACTCGCATTCTCCGGGTAGAACTGGAAGACAGCCCGAGCGCTGCGAGTGAGGCAGGAAAATAATGAGCTGAAGAATTTGTAGAGTCGTTTTTGGGGGTTGTGGCTCTTTTTATCAGCATTGCAGAGCCACTGGAGGGCGGATATTGAGATGGCACCGTCAAAGGTGCCCGCCTTGAAGGGGACACCCTGCCCCATGTCTCCTAGGACAAGATCACCCTCAACTTCCCGCTCAACAGCTACGTCTGTGAGAAAAAAATTGAATTAAAAAAAGTTTTTTAATTTTAGAAAATGTTTTTCCTACCCAGCATGGCTTGAGCTATATCCAGACCGATCCAGATGTGACCCTGATCTTCAAGAACACTTCCCGATAGTCCAGATCCGCAGCCAATGTCCAGAATCATATGAGACTCATCTTCCGGAAGAGCGAGTAATTCTACCGCTCTCTCACACATCTGTACCTGAATATCGATGATTCGGGTGCTGCAGAAAAGAAAGAAGGACTTGAGAATATGTCCTCTTTGGAAAATAAGGGAAAACTCACTTGTTTGTGTACTTCCTGGCCTCTTCCTCATTGTAGAACTGCAAGAGAGATTTTGAGTGAAAATCCAAGGAATAATCACAAGAGACAAGGGAGTTTCCTTACAATTTCCGGTGGGGCTAGATGTTCAGGACGTCTCGCCATGATCTCTTCAGCAACAGAGGACTTTATTCACATGGAAATCCTCCTGGAAAAACTGGTAAACAATCCTCAAGCTCTTGTGACAGTTGACCACATGGTCAGCCGAATGAAACACGAAGTTGTCCCAAAATTGCTTCGGCTCTTCTTCGGGTATTTGTTGATTCATATTTTGATTTGCATCTCGGGAAATCTCTTCCTCAGTATATTTTCTTTTCCCCACCAATTTGTCTTACTTTTATTAAAGTTTGGAAAGTAATCAAGTATTAATTAAACTGTGTGCATGTACAACAGTGCAAGTGTATTACCTGATCAAGACGTATAAACTTTATCTCTCTTGAGAAGTTCCATTCGTTGACGTTGCGCTAGCCCGAAGGTAAAAATAGAAATTTCTCCTCAAAGATCACGAATAATCCAGAATATTCTATTCTCCGCCGCAAGAGCAGTATTTAGGGAGGAGACGTGCCAATTTTCCTACAGTCGTATCAATTTCTTCGAGATCTAGAAACGTGTAAGCTTACCGCTGCAAAAGAGGTTAGAAAAGTCCAGAAAACTGACCCAAAAACTTTCTTTTGCAGGTGAAAAACAACAAAGAAATGGAAGTTATCGATGAGGCTCTCATGTGCAAGGAGAAAGGCAATGAGGCATTCAAAGCCGGTGATTGGGAAACTGCCATCTCTCAGTACACCCAGGCGATCAAAATCGGCGGAGAGAGTCACAAGGATTTGATTGTCTTCTATAAGAATCGAGCTGCTTGTTTTCTCAAGACTTCTGACTTCGACAGAGCCGACAAGGATTGCCAGGCGGCGCTGGCGATCACATCCAGTGACCCAAAAGCACTCTTCCGGAGAGCTCAAGCACTCGAGGGTCAGGAGAAAATTGAGGAGGCGTACAAGTGCGCCCGGGATGCCTGGAATGCCGACCCGAATAACAAGGCTGTCCAGCAGATGCTGGAGCGTTTGCATGGGATTGTGCAGGAGAAAGTAACTCAGCACAACTTAACAGCCAACAAAGTCAACCAGATGGTACTGCTGGCTTTCGACTTCTCCCAGTCGACTGAGAAGCGATTGACTGCGATGAATAACATCCATGTGTTGGCCAGGGAGTCCGCAGGAGCGGATATTCTCTTCAAGGATGGCATTTTCGGACGCATCCAGAGACTCCTCAAAGTGGAGAAGAACAGCGATATCGTGCTGAGTGCAATCCGGACAGTTGGGGAGATTTGCAATAAATCCGTGGAGAGAACACAGGGTGTTCTTAAGGAGATCGGCATCCCGTGGTTCCTGGAGATGATCGATAGCTCTTCCCAGGATCGAGTTAATGCCGCACAGCACTGCATGCAGACAATTCTCAACACCTTCTCAGGGATGGACAATAAGCCGGAGAGTAAGCCAGTTCAAGCTCTCTGCGATGAGCATAAGAAGGAGATTGATACTCTTCTCACCTGTTTGCTGTACTCTGTGACAAATCCCACCATCACTGGTCTCGCCAGGGATGCCATTGTGCAGCTGATGACTCGTAATGTTCATCACACGACGCTGTCATGGGCAGAACGGCTGGTGGAGCTGAGGGGATTGTGGCGCTTATTGGACGTTTGCAGTGAGTTGGAAGAGTACAAATATGAGAGCGCCATGAACATCACTCCCTCATCCCGGACCATAGCGTCCGTGTGTCTGGCCAGAGTGTATGAGAACATGTACTATGACGCGGCCAGGGAGAGATTCCACACGCAAATCGATGATTACGTCAAGGATAAGCTCTTGGCGCCGGATCTGGAGTCCAAGGTGCGCGTCACAGTGGCCATAACTTCCCTCCTGCTGGGTCCACTGGATGTAGGTAACACCGTGGTGTCACGTGAGGGCATTTTGCAGATGATTCTCGCCATGGCGTCCATGGATGAGGATCCGTTGCAGCAGAAAGTGGCGTGTGAGTGCTTAATTGCGGCGGCGTCGAAGAAGGACAAGGCAAAGGCAATCATTAGTCAAGGGATTGACATCCTGAAGAAGCTCTACACGTCCCCCAATGAAGGTATCAGAGTGAGAGCACTCGTGGGTCTCTGCAAATTGGGCAGCTCTGGTGGTCTGGACGCCTCCATTCGACCCTTCGCCGATGGATCCACCCGGAAACTCGCTGAGGCTTGCAGGAGATTCCTCGTGAAACCCGGCAAGGATAGGGATATCAGAAAGTGGGCCGCTGAGGGACTCTCCTATCTCACTCTTGACGCTGAAGTGAAAGAGAAACTCATTGAAGATCGTCCGGCAATTCAAGCACTGATTGAATTGACAAAGACTGGAGATCAGAGTGTCTTGTACGGCGTCGTGACGACCTTCGTCAATCTCTGCAATGCTTACGAGACTCAAGAAGTTCTTCCCGAGATGTTGGAGTTGGCCAAGTTTGCGAAGCATCATATCCCTGAGGAGCATGAGTTAGATGATCCTGACTTCATTAGCAAGCGAGTTGTTATTCTGGGAAATGAGGGAATCACAACAGCGCTGGTGGCTCTGGCCAAGACGGACAGCGACAACTCCAAGGAGCTAATTGCGAGGGTGTTCAATGCGCTCTGTGGTCAACAGGAGATCCGCGGAAAGGTTGTCCAGCACGGCGGAGCCAAGGCTCTTCTCCCGATGGCGCTCCAAGGAACAGCCAAGGGGAAGCGCCAAGCCGCTCAAGCGCTCTCTCGTATCGGCATCACGATCAATCCAGAAGTGGCCTTCCCAGGACAAAGATCCCTCGAGGTAGTGCGTCCACTGCTCAATCAGCTCCATCCGGACTGTACAGCTCTGGAGAATTTCGAGGCCATGCTGGCAATTTGCAATCTAGCCTCGCAGAGCGAATCTGTGCGTCAGCGCATCCTCAACGAACAGGGACTCACGCGAGTGGAGATGTACCTGATGGAGGATCATTTGATGCTGCGTCGAGCGGCTGCTCAGTGCATCTGCAATCTCACCATGTCGCCGGATGTGGTGAAGATGCACGAGTGCGATAACGACAGGATCAAGTTTCTGGCGCTTCTCAGTGAGGATGAAGACGAGGAGACAGCTGTGGCTGCCTCAGGTGCTCTCGCCATCCTCACGTCGTCCAGCGAGAAGTGCTGTGAGAAGATCTTCGGGGCTCAAGCGTGGCTAGAAGTCGTCCACACGTGGATCGCTAATCCCTGTCCGCAGGTTCAGCATCGCGGCGTCGTGACGATCCTCAATATGATCAACAGTGGCAAAGAGATTGCCCAGAAGCTCTTCGACACGGATGTCATGGAGCTCCTTATGGGATTGTCGCAGCTGCCGGATGACAGTCGAGCGAAGGCCCGTGAAGTGGCCATTCAATGCCTTAAGGCGGCCGAAAAGTACGAATTGATCCAGAAGTCCAACGAACCCGCCCCAATTCCCGACGTCTTCAAGGAAGAGGAGGAACGACAATTGCAGGAGCAGCTGCTGGAGCAGCAATAGAGGATTGCTCTGAGATTCTTCTATCAAAACTTGGGCATTTCCGTCCGTGGGAGAAATTATTACGGAGTTATGCCGAGAAACAGTGACGCAATTTTAAATTTAGTTACTTTGTTAACAAAAAATATTTATTATCTATTGACTGTAGAGTTTTGTATTAACCAACAATCATTTTCTTCGAGACTTAAAAATCTTTCAATAAAGATTTAAAATTAAAAGTATCAACTTAATTATGAGCGTTTTGGTGCCTTGCCTTTGTCTCTAATTTTAGTGTTTAAAATCTTAGTTAGATTAATGTTAAAAAACAATAAGAATTCTTTTGGTAAAAAAAATCTTTAAAACCTTAAACCTTATAGGTAAACCTAAAGTTAAAGGATATTTCGTTTCTTTTTATCTAAGAGGACAAAATATTTGATATTCCTAAAAAAAATCGCAATTGTTTTAAGATGTTTTCAATAAATCTAGGCTGTTTAGAGAGAGTTCTAAGCTTCTAACTAGAATCTAGCTCTTATCATTCTATTAGCTCGAATTGCAAGAATTAACAATTTATACTAATCACTCCTTATGTAAATTTTACACACAAAATAACCATTAATATTAAAAAAAAAACTTAAAAGGAAAAGCTGAAAAATTATTCCATTGAACGCGTTCTAAGAATCTAGAATAGCAAAATTACTCATAAAGTGCGTCACTATTTGTGACAAAACTCCGTAAATTTCATTAACTAATGAGAAATCAAACAAAAATGCATTAAAAGCCAATTTTTCGGCTCAAAATTGACTGCTAAAAAACGATAATAAAATTGTCCAGGAAAATTCTTTGCAATATAAGTAAACTGAAATGCAGAGAAATTACGGAATAAATTTGACTATATTTACATGACTTTAGCGGCTGCATTATTTGGAGTCTCTGTGGAATTTGGGGGTTCAAAAGGGGAGCAGCAGGATGAAGCTACGAGTTGACTCCTTGTTGAAATTCCAGCGACGCTTGCTGCTTCACCTCATCCTGCATTTCCATTGCCATTTTCTTGTACTTCTCAGCTCTCTCCTCATTCTTCTCAATTCCATCCCCTCTCGCATACATTTGACTGAGGTTCGCACACGCATACATATTTCTGAGTTCGCAGGCTTTGTACGCGAACTCGAAGGCCTTCTTCATGTCCTTGGCAATGATGAATTTGCCCGTCTTGGCCGACGCGTCCGACTGAGTCTGAACACCGGAAATGTGCATTCCGGAGAGGTAAAAACACGCCGTTGCGTTGTTCATTACGCAGCTCTTCTGGAGGTTCTCAAATGCCTTGGGGATGTCACGTTTGATCTCTTTGGGCAGCGACTGGGACACCAGCAACAAACCAGCGTGGAGGCAGCTGTCTGCGTCACTGAGCTCGCAGCCCTTCTCATAGTACCTATACGCCTGTTGATATAAAAAAAGCTGTTAGAATAGGAACTGTTAAGCATCTTGTGGGTTCATTCTCTACCCGGAGAGGGTCTCCTTTGCTGCCACTTTCGCCCTTGCCAACAAAGCTATAGTGCCCGTACTTCAGGCAAGATCTCGCATAGCCGTAGTCATCACAATTAGATCGGTAAACCTTACCGGCCTTTTCAAAGTCCTTCTTTATGCCCTCTAAGTAGTCCCCGAGCAGATGACAAACTGAAAATACCAACAAAAACACCGGAAGTTTTGCTGAGTGATAAGGAATTTCTCAGAGTGTTATGTCATTCACTCACCGTCTGATTTCTTCTCAGAATAACACCCAAACCGGTACTCGATTCCCAGATTTTCAATATATTCCTTCACATCATTCTCATCTTTGAGATTGTAGGCCATTTCCGCCTCTTTATCACTGCACAGAACCCTCAAAAGAGCTTATCAAAGAAACATCAACATCAAACTCCAAGCTGAGAAAAGACAACACCGCATAATTTGAGGTTAGAACCGAAAAACATCGCCAATGCCGTGCGTTCTATGTTTCGAACCGGAGCTTTTGATGGAGGCGCCTGGTACCAGGCTAAAAGCTCACGCATATTATTTACTTACCTGTTTTACAGCGTTTTTCGCATAAAGATATGAATTCTTTCAATTAGAACCATATTTCTCAGTATTTCAAAAATTATTGCTGTAATTTTATAAAAACAGTTACAGAATCCACAGAATTAAAATTTCTAAAGTGCAAAATAAAAGATTTATTAAAATACACTTTTGTTTGCAGTTTACATATCAATCTTATATGTTTAACAATGCTGAACAGGTATTATGTCGGATTATTTTACTTGAATCACTTGATTAACTTCCCTTAACTCAAGATTGTCTTAATAAGCCAACACATTACGATAAGACTGATTTTATAATGATAAAGTGTCGGAAAATGTCTTTTTCTCGCATTAGCAAAATGCTTTACAATTTACACGATTCCAAGATTTTAATTAGGTGTATGATTAATTGCACCTTGCGCGGCATCTTAGATAACAAATTAACGTTTTTAAGATCTTTATTATTTTATTATTTGTCATCATTAGATATTATGAAATTGAAAAATATCTATAAACTCTATTGGAATTAGATTTTATTACAAATAATATTAAAAGCAACTTCAATGAAGCAAATTTAAAAGAAATCGCTGCAGTTTTAAAGAAAAAAAAAACAATATGAAACCTATTGTGAGCAATAGAATTTCCCTTTGGACCCGATTTGCAAAATTTTCAAAGGTATTCCAAGTATTATGAACTGTGCCTCTATAAATAATTTAACAAAAAATGTTCTACCTTTAATAGTTTTGATGGAATACTAAAATTGTATAATAAATTAAATGCTAAACTAGACCTATATTTTGTCCGGAATGACCACACAATTAAAGAATAAGAATAATGTTTCCACGCACATTAAGAACACCATTTAGATACACTTGAATCACCTTATATCTTTGTGTGACCAGACACTGCATTTTGATATGTAAAATGATCTGGCTTTGCAGTGCAAAAACACAAATCAGATTGCAGTGGATGCATTGCATAATTGCTTGATATTCAATTTCTGTGATTACCTTCTTGATCAGCTCTTTCTGTGCCACATGGGTTTCACACAAGATCTCCTCGTGAATTATATCTGTGTCGCTGACACATTAGATCGATTACATTGCGGCACAAAAATCGCTAAAAATTGTGGTCATTCGCTGCTCACTAATTAGCATTTTTATTGCGAGAGAGTCATATCTCATTCAGAAATGACACTATATTTCTCCATCTCACCTGTAGATCACTTTCATGGGTGTTAATATTGGCGAAACATGATCAAATGTGCTCAATAGCGTGTTCTGCTGGACTCTCTCTCTCTCTCATTTTCTTTTCAATTGTGTTGGAGATGGGCTTTTCTTTCTCTTTGGGCAACTCTTGATGGTGATTTTTGCGAGTGCCTGAGAATACAATAAATGCATAAAAAGCAGATCAAAGCTGAACAATTCACCATTAAAAGATCACGCAGAGATTTGTTATAATAAACTAATGAGATATTCTTAAACATCCATGTATAATTTTTTTTAAAGCTCCCATCATGGGAAATTACAGTGAAACATTGTTGTTTTCTTATATATCACACAATCCCATTTATTTATAATTTCATCTGCTAGTTGTATTTTATTTGTTTGACTATCATCTCTCCTTTTTTATATATTTCATTAAAAACCGAAGCAAATAGAAAGCCGAAGAGAAAGATCATTTAACGTGATTTCTGAGCACACACACACGCCATTTGAGGTGCACTCTGGAAGATGCGAGCAATATTTAAACATTAATCGCCTTTATGCTTACAACACACTCATTCATAAATGAAATGCAATAAAATATGAATGTAGACAGTCAAACATTCATTTAATTCAATTAAAGCTTCTCTCGAGCTCACCTCAGATGAGCTATACATGATTTTACTTCATGGGAAATATGGAAATTTTTTTCTTTGCTAAACTCTTAAATTTGCCACTCAAGTGAGCTACAATGTTGCAAGAAATTGCAACGGGAGATATGATTTTCCTGATATATTGTGCAATTTGAAAGGATTTAGCATAAGGGTTTGATAAAGCCTAGATTTACAAGTTATACCTACTCAGAAGTTGGTGAACCTTTGAGTGATTCTCTGGTAATTTTGCTCTTAATTTTAAGCACTTTGCGGTTTTGAACAATAACTTTTGTGTCTTTTACAATGTAATTTTCTTCGAAATTTCCACATTTGTGGCTCAAAAGTACTAACTATAACTTATAGGCAAAAATACCAAATGTGCATTTAGAAAGGCATTTTACTTAGGTTCAATTTATTGGCGGCAAAATTCCCATCTTTCATCAGCGACGTCCACTTATCGCCATTTTCACTTGCGTTGATGGATGCAAAATGAAAAGTGCACATTTCGCACATCATAAAAATATATTCAGCCACCTTTCACTGTATTGTCACGACGCCATTCGCTAGGCTTATCTTCCCAGGAGGTGCCTACATGCAAAGAAAAAGCCTCATCTCACTCCCATATTAGCATCGACGTGCCCGAGTGATTACCATCTCGCATTATCAGTCACCAAAAGTGGCTGCATTTTTCGTGATCTCCACCAGCAACTGCAGAGATGTGCTAAATGGGCAAGAGAAGGCGGGAAAGTGGATGGGAATTAAGTCACGCGCTTTCACAATCGGATATCCGACACACTGCAGTCTAGTATTGCCTTTTGCTTAGATGTGATTTATACTTTTTAATTCCGACGACGGCGGCAAATCGTGTATTTTTATTTGAAATTTCTTTTCTCAAGAGGGACCCAGTGAGAGAAATTCTTATACCCGGTTAAGTCTTGGCGGTGAAAATGGTGGGAGAGACAGAGACGTGAAAGAAACAAATAGGAAGAGAGATATTCAATGTTTATTTGCAAATGAAATAACTTTGAGGAGATGCTACCAAACAAGAGAGTTCCCACGAAAAATTTCTACTATATACCTTCGCGTAGAATTTTCATTGTCACATATTTTCACCCGCCATGGAGGGAAAGAGAGAGAGAGAGAGATCGTGAAAGCGGGATTGAGATGAAAAGGCGCCCAAGTGGGAGAAAATGTCTGTGATTCTTTGCCAGTTTGAGAGAAATATTTAATTACTTTTCTCCCACATCCCATAGATCGCATGTGGAACTCATTATATCGAGCTGTATTGTATCATATGCAATTCTATTCACCTCACACCGTGTATTTGTTTACACAACAGAATTATCACGCGCGCACCAGAGACAATCCCACTTTTTGAGAGACAAGTGTCTCTAGGTCACTTGGCTACATGCTTGAAGGTGGAAGATGGAGATTCTCTTAAGAGAGAGAAATGAAGATTCCACGAGGTATTTATTCCCTTTAGAGAGGCAATATCTTGCACAAGAAGCCACTGCTATTGCAATCGAGTCGAATCTATAAGTTACAAAATTGATTAACTGTCCATAAATTAGGTTTTCAAGTTTTATGATTTAGCATAAATTACCCATTTGCATTTTGAGCTTTAAAGCTTTTCTGTATAAAGGAGAATGTAAAAGGAAACAGCTTTTCAGATAAATTTAATTTATTTACAAGTAATGATACAATAATGAAAATGACAAAATAACAATAAAAAACAAATGAAATTATTAAAAAAAAAACAATCTAACTAAATCATAAAAGCAACCTAATTTAAACTTATAGG
>CAKKOB020000624.1:12925-41907 GCA_918844115.2 Phlebotomus perniciosus | reverse complement strand
GCCTTCACAGGAACAACAATTTCCTCCTCATCAGAGTCCACTTGCAGCTCCAATTCATTGTCATCTTCATCTGACCAGTCATCGTTCTTTTTACCCTTATTTTTCTTGTTGCCACCGCCTCGAGGAACTTCCACGTTGTCATCTTCTTTCACCTTTGCTTTCTTACCTTTGCTCTTCTTCGGTACACTTGTCGACGCCTCATCATCCTTGTCGGGCTCCGCGGGTAAGGGTTTCTGCCCTTTGCCCTCATCATCACTCCAATCATCATATTTCTTGCCCTTCTTCTGGCCCTTCTTAGATTTCTGCTGGGATTTTGAGGTTGTACTCGATGACGACACAGAACTCGCCACTTCACTCAAATCCTCACTGAGATCCTGATTCTTTTTATTGCCTTGCTTCTTAGACATCTTCACGCGTAATTTTATTAGATTTACTACGTAATAGAATTAATTCTAATATTGGGAAATTGAAAAAAAAATATCAGCTCTCTGCACAAGCAGCCACCACACTTTTTGAGAATTGGAAACCTATCAATTGTTAACCTATAAAAGATGCAAAGTTACCTCCTTTCAGACAACAGCGCCTTCCCGCGGACCCGGAAAGAAACATATAGTGCGAGTGCGTAAAAATGAGACAAATTCTACGAATAAATACTAGATTTCTCAGTGATTTCGTGAGAAATCGGAATCCTGTAAATGCAGAAATGATAGGAGTGGCCATCAAGCCCAATGGATATTATTTAGAAAAGAAGAAGGAACTGTTTCACAACACGTGAGTAAAAAATACTCATCTTCCGGATCTTCACTTACCAAATTCCCTGTTGTTATTTTCTTTTATTAGACTCCACATTGATCACACAAATACCACAGTTTCGGCAAGAATTGTGAATCCCGAGAGGCAAATCACAGTTTTGCGCGTATCAACGCAAGACTGGTCACTCAAGAAACACCTGTACAAGCTAAATGACACCGCAGCTTTTGTCCTCTTGGCTCAGGTGCTTGCTGAACGGTGCCTCCACGCTGGTGTCACCCAATTAGCCCCCTCGGCGAGCATAAAATTCGGCCCGGACTTCCCCAAGCACAACATCTTTCTGCAGACTCTGACCGAGAATGGAGTGTCCATGATTAAGTCATAAATAAAAGGCCGCGTTGCTCTAATTAGTAATCTGTTTATTTATCAATTTAAATAAATTAGCACATTTTTATCTATTCATACTTGTGCTTTATATCATCCCACAATTTCTGCAATAAATAAAAAGGAGGGTAAGGGATCTGCTATCGCGAGAAGCTTACGTAATACTTACGCCTTTGTTGACCTGCCGGAAAAGAGTATCAGCGCCCCAATCGAATGCTCTCTCGAAGAAGAACACGGACGCCAGGACTCCCACAGCGAATGTTGATGTTCGGCGGAACACAGAATTGTACAGGAAACTCATTTTCTGCACGTCTAATTTCTGCGAATTTCTTCAACTTGACAGCTCTCTGGATGTGAAATACATAACCTCACATCCCATAAAAAGGGTTGGCGCGGGAAATTCAAAAAAATCCACTTTTCCTTTTTATATCTCCTTTATTGTGACGACAAGCTACATACCTACGAAAATTAAACCATATGGAGATGATGTCGCAATTTCAAAATGATTATTTTTTTTTATATTCTCTTACCAGAAATTCACTCTTCCTATATATCCGCAGGATCTATAGGAACTCATCTGGCTCCCTCGGAGCATCGAGGTCACGATAGTGAATAATGGGGCGATAATCGGGGCCACCTCCCCTGAAATTGGACATGTTTCTTCTATTAATTAGGCACATTGTGCCCACAAAAGACCAAAAAATACACAATTATTGCTGAAATACCTCCTTGGGTAGCCGGAATTGCCTCCACGGTGTCTCTGTGGCGGCATCATAGAGTAGGGCTGATACGGTGATCCGTACAGCGATCCCCCAAATGGTGCTCCACCACCACGGAATCCCCCCATTGCCGGATGTGCTCCAAGTGGAGCCGCTGGATCACCCAGAGGGGGCTTCTTTGCGCTGCCCGGATGTTCAGGCAATTGTGGGCGTTTGGGATCTTTCAAGTAATTATTGAAATATTCCACCTCCTTCTTCACCTCCTCAATTTTCTCCGAGTGTTTGTTCAGAATGTGCTTCCGGATGAATTCAGGACCCTTAAACTTCTTCCCTGACAGCGGACAGAGCCACTTGTCTTTGGCCAACTCTTGAGTGTTGGCCGTGATGAATTTCTCCACCTCAGCATCCGCCTGCTTGGCCCCCAGTTTCGTCAACTCCTCACCCTCAATGGTGGCGCTGGGCGTGAGAAAGGCTTGGAGTTTCCCTTCGAAGTTCTTAATGTAATCCTGAATGTCGGGCGTTGTCACCCGACTGGTGGGTGCTGGACTCCGAGCGTGAATGATACCACAGCGATTTGGCATCTCATCCTCATACGGATACTCGCAGTGATTGTAAAAATCAACCGAATGAATGATTCTCAGATACAGTATCAACTTGTCCAGGACGGGCATTAGACTTGCATCACTGTCAAACACCTCACTATCCAGGATGTCTTTTTTCTCCTCTGTGAGCCCGAGCAGTTCATCCTCTTCGGCTGATGCCTCATCAATGAGATAATCCGTGATGTTTTGCAGAACCGGATTACGCGATAGTAATCCAAAGGACTCTCCTGACGTCTCAACGACAGCCCCAGATTCTTCATCTCGCCACAGTCCGTGCTTCTCATCCAGATTGTGAATGATCCGAGCACAGAGTTTAATATCATTACGCACCACCGTACGATGGAGTGCCACCCCATTCACCGGACGCACTCGTCGACTCAAATCGCGATTCACAATGGCTCCCAGCTCGCAGTCTCGCAGACGGATGTTGTTCAAGTTCCAGCAGATCTCTTTGATATTGACATCACGCTTGAAGGTCACCCAGCCACGGCGGAACCAACGACGCTCTGGCAATGGATCAGCAATGGCCACTCGGAGGAATCCATCATACTTCTTGCACATCGCCTCAACTTCCGCTTTCGTGATGGTGGGCGTGAGATTTCGCAGGAAGATCGAGCTGGTCTTGTGCAATTCACGCACGGTGCTCTTCTCACGCACCAAATCAATTGTCACCAACTCCTTTTTGCGCTCCTCAACCATCACCTTCTCTTCCTCTCTCTCTCTCTTCTCTTCCTCAGCCGCCATCAATGCCTCCTCCTTCTTCTCCTCCTCCAGGAACAGCAGCTCCACTTCTTTTGCCTTCTCCTCGATATTCGGCACAACTGGCGGCGGCGGTTCGTCCTCATCGGAGTCACTTGAGCTCGACGAGGATTCATCCGATGACACAGAATCATCGACAGGAGGGGCTGGTGTATCCTCTTCTGTTACCTTCTCAGATGCTGCCACCACCGATTGTTCTTCTGCCAACTTCGATTCATCAGTTACTTCCTGATTTTCTTCCTCCGTTACCTTTGATGCTGGCAACTTTTCTTGCTCCTCCTCCGTCTGAGGTGGTTCTTCTTTCTTCTCTTTCTGCTTCTCCTCCTCCACATTCTCCTCTTCCTCCTTGACGATCTTGGGCGGCTTTGGTGCCGGCGGTGGTTCATCCATTAACTTCTGCGGTGCTGGCATCGTTTGCACCTCCAGCACCTGGAGATCCGTCTCTGTGCCACCTTCCAACTTTATCACCACCGTGTCAAGCAACTTGAGCAGTTTATCCGTACACGAAAGGTCAATAGACACATCGGCAATCACGCTCTTCTCCATCAACTCCATAAAAACATCAATTCGTTTCTGCAAAGAGCAATTTCAAGCAGGGAGAAAAAAACAATTAGAGCGTTTCGAATGATGATCAGGAAGATTCCACCGGTGGGTTAGATAATACCTTGAGGAAGCCAACATGTTCTTCTTGTCTCTTCAGCAAATCCTCCGGATGGTATTTGACCTTGAACCTGCAAATGAAACAGATTAAAAACAAGAGAATTAGTTAAAAGTGCCTCTGGCTGGATGAGTAAATTTCCCAACACTCGGGGTGTAAATAGTCCCCACCCGAAACAAATAAAAAAAACATAATGGAAATTGTTCAGCTAAAATATTTGAGAAAAAAATTGTTTCTTTTTTTTGCCTTAGTGACTACTTAATTTATCTTCTATTGCTCTTACCTTCGAGATAATCATTTTTCTAAAGACTATCATTTATAGAAAAGAGTGACTCTCATAATTTCTCTCTTTTTTTTTCTTCATTTATACTTTCTTGGCATTGCTCGCCAAGATACTAACGATTTTTTTTCCAATTTTATCAGCATTCTTTCCATTTCATGGAAATTCAGCATAATTTTTTTTTATCTATTACATCTCACAAAATAGGATGAAAATTTCTGGATGAAATTTACGCCACACTTTGCTGTCGAGGAGGAGGAAGGTATTTTATATATATAATTTTTTTTTTATATATAATTCACAAAAGAGTGAAGAGACTCCAGGCCGCTTGAAAGTGCTGTCTCACGTCAATCATCATCCTAAAAGAGACTATTTGCCCATTTCTGGGTGGAGGGAGGAGATAAAACAAGGGGATGAGATACTTGCCATTCCTCATCTTTGTGCGCCACGAAGAATTCATTGAGCTGCTGCCTCTTGAAGTCCAATTTGTACTCATTGTACTTGGTGATGGCGTCCGAATCGGATATTGAGTCATCCTGTGTGGCCAGGAATTGCTTCAGTGTCATCATACAGGGTTGCGTTTGCATGTCAGGATTCGGTCCGCCGGACTCCCTCGAGTGCATTGGCATCGGAGACCCGCCATACGGATGACCACCGCCACCATGCAGCCAGCCCAGTCCGGAATCATGATGTCCCCAACCGCCCCCATATGGACCGTAGCCGTCATGGGGTCCCATTCGCATCCTCTTGAGGGGCGGCATATCCCTGGGCGGTGAATACATACGATCTCGGCCGTTCCGGAACTCCCGGTAGTCGGGCTTTGATCTCACACGGTCCATCCAGTCATCACGGCCTCTATGATCATCTCGTCTATCTCGCTCACGATAGTTGTCTCCAGAACTGCGCTCCCCGCGGAATTTATCACGTCTCTTTCGGTCATACTCATCGTCCGAGTCAGCCATTTAGATTTAATGGTTTGAGGAAGCGCTCTCTCTGTAAAAGTGCATAAAATAACCTCAATTTAAGACCACTTTTTTACCCCCTAATATCATCACTATTTTCACATTTTCCGCACATAAATTTGTGGAAAATTGTTCTCTCGACATTCCGGCAGATATTTAGACAATTTTCTCACCGAAATATATTGAATTTCCCCCGAAAAATCACTCTAAATGCCAGCAAAATTCCAGAAGCTTCTCCTCTCTCAGACACCTCACAATTTTACATCTGGCCACACCAAAAACACTTCAAATGCGATTGTGCTCACCTTTATTGTGTTGAAAGGTTTCAGTTGCCATAAAAGTGGTTCAAATTCAAACAAAAACATTTTTCTCTGTATGATGCACTGAGTTTTTCCAGTTTTCCAGTAGGAAAAATTGACAACTTTCCGTAAAAATGTTCAATGAACGCAATTGAATTTTTAGTGAAAACTTTTGTGATTAGATTAGAAGACAAATATTTTTGGCTATAAATTAGCTGAATTCTGCATATTGAACATAAAAATACAAGTTGTACGAGCATCCAAGTGAAAAAATCAGTACCTCGAGTGAGTATCAACAATTAACAATATTTATTTTAGAGCTGGAATCACTAAATTCCTGCTCTGCTATAGGCTCCGCAAAAAAGAGCCACCGCAAAAACCTGTAAACGGGGACGCTTTATGAGTCCCCACATTAAAAAAAAATGTCTGGCAAAAAATTTTCGGTCCAGAAATGTCCGGACTCCTGTTGTTTTTTTCACCCTTTTTTACAATAAGCCGGGGGTTTCGTCAAAGATTAAATATTAGCCAGCATGTCTAAAGCCACCCCCCACCCAACTTCCGCCATTCTGAGAACCCTAAAATCTTATTTCCTAAATAGCTCGGCTCTTATGGCATGGATTAGTCTCAAAATTATATAAATGTTATTGCTGAGGTCAAGATCTTTTCAAAACAGGGTTTCAAGAGGTCCTAAGCGTAGCCGGACCCTAGATATTAGGGTTCCAACGTTGAATTTTAAATCGGCCATATCTCCGGTTCTATGGGCCGGATTTCGTTTTATGACCCCTTTTTAGAAACGTCTCATTGGAATTTACAACCCTTCAGTATACAGAAAATTCATATGACCACTACTAGTGGCGCTAAAGTAAAAAAAAAAGATTATGAAATTTTCAAAATCAAATATTTCGAAAACGAAATGATGAATTTTGATTAATTTTAGTATGTTGTAGCTGAGACCAGAACCTTTGCAATGATGGGAACTTTGTTTTGTACCTATACTTGTTCATAGCTTAAAGTCTTTCGACTCTACTTTGTTATATATGTACTTTGAAAGCTTCTCTCACTTCTTTATTTAAAATCCTTTAATTACAGTTCTAAATTAAAGATGTTTCTCAGGATAATTCCTCAATCTATTATATATAATTTGTGGTTAAAATTGTGGTCAAATGTATTTCCAGACTCCCATTCTTCCTCTGCTTCTTTTAATAAATACGCTACAAGTAATCCCAACAAATCCTTACCTCGTGCAAGACACTTATTAACCCCCTCCTTCAGATTCATATCGGCGGCACATCAAATTATTTGGTCTCTTAATAAAAATAATACAAACACCTTTTATGCCATTTATGCCGTGGATTATGATATGTTGTGGCGTTCAAAAGCAGAAATGGCTTGTGTGGGCTACAAAAGGATCACGGTCTTTCTTGTAATTGATGACGGTACTTCCGTGGACGATCAAAGGCCTCTCCGAAAAAACTACCCCGATCTCTTTAATAATATGACACACAAAGGGTCCAGCGACAAGAACAAGAGCTGTTCGACTAAAAAATTAGTAATTAATAGTTTTTATTTTCTCTGATTTATTATAGAGTGCTGTTGAGACGTTTGTTCTGAATTCAGTTTTTCAATCCTCAATTCAATTCCATCTGCAAAGAACTATTATATTAAGTGTTTGTGTGTCAGTGTTTGTGCATTGAGAATCTTCGATGATTTCTGCGGAAGGAGTCATTAAATTCAGGTACAATTTTATTAAGAAACTAAAATTTTCATTGTTTTTGCAAATACCTAACTATAAATCATTGTTATGGTTTTTAAAATATTTGAAAATCATCAAAAGAAGTTTTTTTTGAGTTTATTAATTGAATAATTTTACATATGACATAATCCCTGATGGGTCTAACGGTATTATCACACGCAAGTTGCTAGTGAATTCATTAAAATGCTAAGAAGTTAATTAGATAAATCTCCAAATTCAATCTAAAATGTTTTTTTTATATAGGCGATACGAAACAGCTTTTACTTTTGAGAGACCAAAGAAATCTCTAATCGATTGTTTTTGGAGTTTTCTATAATTCTCACAGTTGTTGTAACTTCATTATTTATTGAAGATGGCAAAAGACGCAAAGGGTAACATAAAGAAATACTCATAGATCTCACTATTAGAAGTGACATAATAATCATATCTTTTACACTCCTCCTACAAAATCTAGCACTTGAGTTAATTACTGCTAGAATTTGAGAGATGAGAGTGAAAGAGATGACTATGTGCTTCAAGTAGTCTAAGAATTAGAATCGAAGAATTAGAATTACGTGTGATAACGTTATCAAAGACTCTCTATAAAATATAATATATAGCTAATTGTTTTCGCGCGACGGTCAACGCAATTGACGGAAGTGACTGTTTATCATGTAGGTTTTTGCAAATTCTTCAATTTTATTACCTTTAATAATCTTCATTCGAAAGTTTAATTTGAGGTAAACTTAATAGACAATTTTTTTTTAAGAAACAATTTTTTTCAATTTCAAGGGTGGCCCTTAAAATTCGATTCACTTTCATGAATTTTTTATGATTTGCATTTCTTGAAATTTTCACTGAATTTTCCTTAGAGTTGTTTGTTTTGTAATAATCTGATGAAACTTATAGAGAAAATGTCTTGGAAAATGTAAGAAAATTATCGTCAGGATTTCAGATTCGAAACACTTTTTCTAAAGTGTTATTTTCTTAGTTTCTGTTTATTATATTATACTTTTAAGCAGTTTTCTGCTGAATTTGAGAAAAAATGACAACACTATGAGATAATATGTATAATACTTTTGATTCATTCGCAAAGAAATCTCACAAATTTTTTTTCGTCGATTATACTAGAAAAAATGAGGTGCGGCGTTTCATATATATATATGGCGTTCTAATAAATGCAAGGAGGGTAGATTTCACAGTATATTTACCATCCAAGGGGATAAAAGATGAGGACAATGCTTTGGGCGTGTTTCCAGTCCATTGTAAGTGCACCCAATGGCAATATCAAATACAAATAAGGGTAGCTCATTGTTGAAATCGAGGGTGGATTTCAATTGATCCGCATATTTCAGCTTTTTTTGAAGGATTTTTACCTCTACTTGTATTTTTTCGTGCTATTTTTTTTGTCTCAGGCCGCATTGCGCAATTGATTACGGATGATGCAGAGTGCGAGGAGATCATGTTTTTTTTATATTTTTCTTAGGATGATGCGAACAGAGTTATGCATCAGATACGCCAGGGATGAATGCAATTGAAAGAAAATATATAGTTAAGAAAGGCAATAATTGTTGAAGTTCATGGTTTTTGCATTCATGATGGATATCTCTCTTTTTCGTTTCTAGAGATGTTGTAAGATGTAAACAAATCTTTTGTATTTCTTTCTATTCACCTTGGTTTCATCTTTTTCTTTGTATATTCTTCCTATCTTGTCTCCTTTTCTTCTCACTCATTGTTATCAAAAATGATGGAATTCTCTTGAAACTCCTTTTCCTATATCCGTATCTTATTTTTCATTTGTTATATATATTGCAATATTTATAACAAGTTTTATTGAAGGATGTTTTTGTCTCATGCGATTCATCAATGAATATTTTATATTTTTAATTATTCATTTTATTACATCTTTTATGATATTATCTTCCACTATCACGACTATAGATTGATGAGAACTCAATGACTTGATTTAGTGTTGACTTTGACTTTTTTTCGTCTTTTTCTGTGGATATGCTTTTTTGGAAGTTAAGAAGGGATTTTGGGACTTGATTCTTGTCTCCCAATCCAGTGCAAAAGGACATTGAAGTGAGCCCAGAAACAGTGGCTAAGCTGTCTCTTCATCCTTTTGTCCAGCGTAGGTATTTCTGCTTAAAGTCCTTTATCCTCGCCTTTTAAAGGAAACCACAAAGATTTAGAAGTCAATCACTGCTATACATGTAAAAAGATATAAAAGTATTAATAGGACAGAGAAAAAAACTCGCTGAAAAAGAGACTCTAAGCAATTTCAAAAGGAAGGTGATTAGACTATTTTCAGGGAAATAAAAATTTAGTTTTGACTAAATACATAGTTATATAAACAAGATATCTTTTAAAAATTCCACATCCATAGAAAAACATAATCAATGGGAAAAGTAAACGCTATGCTTTATTATTAAATCTTTGATGACCATTGGGCCAATCTATATTTTTTACTATTGTAATAAGACTAGAAGCATTTACTACTATTCAGGGGAAAATATAAAATGGATCTTCGGATTTCTATAGAAATTTACTTTGAATTCCAAACATGAAGAATTTTTAAAATTTAGCTCTATATTGGCAATTTTTGACATTTTGTAAATACACTGGTTTATTTCGTTTTCGGTGGTAATTTGAAGATTAATCTCATAAGTGTTAAAAAGAATGATCATAATGAAAATTTCCAAATTTTGACCCATAAATGGATGAAAAACGCCTAGAATGCATTTGCTCTGTCAATATTTAGCATTTTTGAGATCCTTTCGCCTTTTCTTTATTTTTATTCGAATTTTTATTAAGACAAATTGAGGTTTGATGAGAATGATCACCATAGTTTGTGGGAGTTCCTATCACAATCGAGGTAAGAATCTTCACCTAAATCTGAAAATGAAAGAAAAGCTAAAGGTAATTGTTCAGAAACGCTAAATAAGGACAGATCAAACGCATTGCGGGCGATTTTTTATCCATCTTATTAGGGTGTATACGTATTTGGGAATTTTCATCGTTTACTGTTATACCTAATGATTATTATTATTATCTTTTTGCCACAATTATAATTAACCACCAAAAACAGGAGATTCGCGAGTGTTCAGTGCGTTACAGTTTGATTTCGTTTACAGTTCTTTTGGAATTTTAAAAAATGCTGACTTTTGATATTATTTCATTAGTTTTTTTTACAATTTTCTTTAAAACTCCATTTCGGCCCAGAACCGCGTTGTCTGGAAAGGGTTAAGGGTTAACAATTAATTTAAATAATCAAAATATTACTTAACATCCGCTTAACATTTGTATGACAGTTCAACTAAGAATTTTCTCCCAGGACATGGATAAATGCATTTTGCAAACAAACTGAAGGGATTTACCATATCCTGAATTTAATTGAAATATGGCGGATGCTTCAATTTAATTTGAAGTTCTTTTCCCTCTGCAAATAATAAAAAAAATATATGTGATTGGGGGAGGTATTATTATATAATAGGTTATGTACTTCTAAATTTTCTATATATGTACCTACATATATTTTTTGAAGTAGAGGCATTGTTTTCATATTCAGACTTGTATCTCGTTTCGAACTCAAATTAGATGTGCCTAATAATGTAGATAGAGCGTGCGATTGCAATTAATTTTATTAGAATTGGAAAATGAAAAGTGACAAGGGTATTTTAAATGATCATTCTACAGACATTCTTTATCTTTCTTTCATAAAATTTAGCTCTTGCAATGAGAGATGAAAGGTATATGTACATATATTTGCCCTCTATACTCACCCTTTATATAAGTTTGGATGGGGTGTGTTATATATATAAATAAATGTATATGTATATACATATATATGGGGGATGTGTTGTTTACTGATCACTCTTTTGAGCAGATGTAACTTAATAGTTCATCAAGAAGGGTGTCTGTCTCCATGACAACGCCACTCTAAGCGTTGAGGCTGGTGTTGGCTGCCATATTTGCTAGTGCCACCCACTTTTCAGCACCCTTGCGAAGAGCATCTCACTTTCTCTCCCACGTCAGGGGAGAAAATTTTATCGCATGGGGGAGAGGAATATCATTCTTCGCGTTCACATAAAATGTGCGCGAGTGAGAGAAAATATCTCGCTTCAATATGTAGATATAGACACATAGAAATTTTTTCTTCCTCACTCCTTGTTAGTACTAGGTATATATATGTAGTTAGTCCTATCCTCGAATGCGGTGCGAAAGTCATCAAAGCGCGGGGTGTGTGTTGAAATGACATGTTCATTTAGATATATGGATGAGGGAGGTGACAAGATTCGTAAAATGCGCGGATTTTTGTCATATTTTCTTTCCTAATTATTTTTTCAACCCACTAATAAATGTAATGTTGTATCATGATAAAATGTTACATACAAAGTCTTAAGATATCTAAGAACTTACTATACTTATACACTCACAAATTAAGGCTGTCTCCTAATTGTCTGAAAGCAAAATTTACGTCCTCTATTCTTAACATTCTTAAATATAATGAAAGATAAAATGATAAAATTAAGAAATCAATATTGGATTAAAATTTCTAATTGTAATAATTTTTTAATTGCAAATTCGTCTGAATCAAAAATTAGGGGAAATTGATGAGAAGTTTTAGAAATTGCTTTTTAAATAACTTACCTACTTCTTTTATTTTAAAAGAAAATGGAACTTTCTTAGAATGACATAAGAGTTTTAGGTATATTTCATTACTTATATTATTCTCATTTTGAGTGTTTATTTTGAAAGTATCTTATCGTTTTTACGTCAGTTGTTTGGCTTAGTACGCACTCAGAAAATTGTTGGATTCTTAAAGCAGATCCACACTATCAAATTAGATTAAAATATTTCGACAAAATGAATATTTCAATCAAGAGTAACGTTTTAAGCCAGCATTAAGACTGACTTTAAGCTTAAGACTGGGGGAAAGCAGTCTTAAGGCTGGCGTAAGTTTAGGGTTAGTTTTAAGCTTAAAGAGACATTTTAAGTGTTAAAATCATATCATATCTTATGAACTATTTTTCCAAAAAAGCTAAAAATAATTCCACCAACTGTAGTCAAGTTCTTAATGAAATTTACTTGATATTAATGATATTAATAGAGGAATCACTGCTGATAAAACGTTTTGTACTTAATCTCTCTACGCTCGTCCTTTTTCATTATGGCGCGAAAGAACCGAAAAGTGAGTGATGGGAAAAAGGGGAGTGAAATGGAAAGCGGATGTTAATTGTATTTGCAAGACATTCATTTTCTTATGTTCGAAACTGGAGAATGGTTGTTAGCCAGCTCTCCATATAAATTATTCACGCAGTTCCACAAGGGGTGAAATCTCTGCCAGCATTTTCAAGTTATACTTTTTTAGAGAAGGTGATAAACTGCAAAAATATATAATACATATATGTATATATGTATGTTGATGTGTGCGGTATTTTGAAAATAGAGATAGGTGAAATGGAAGTGTTGTGCTTCACCTTTTTTTGCCATCTCTTTCACGCGCACTCTCGTTCTCTGTCCAATTTTCTTGCCACCCTTATATACCACGTAACTTTTGTTGTTTCCATAGAAACGTTTCAAGTCCTTTGAGGCTGAAACGGAGAAAAGAAGGCAAAAAAGCTCTATCACATCGTTGACGGCTGAGAAAAGTTGTGTGGTGGATATGAAAAAAAGACGAGAAAAATAAATAGAAAATTACGGGGGTAAAGAGGGAGTGAGAGAGAGATAGAAATAGATGTGAAAATTTATAAAAAGCATATAGCTTGTCACAAGATTAAATGAAAAAAAAGAAGAAAATGAACGAGGAAAATGTATTCAATATTCTACACAGAGACGCCTATATAGAAGAAAATTCTGATGGTGTTGCTGCGGATGAGAATTTGTGGATATACAAGAAATCTAACAGGTCATTGCAGCTATTTCCGACCGAAAAATGTGTTATATATTTTATCTCACTTGTCACATTCAAAACTGTGGCTATTTTCAACCCGGAAAGAGTCCTTTATTTGCTTCTTTTAACGCCCTTTGTTTCACTTGTACATTCTCTAGTAATTTTTCATTTAGGTTCACTCCTCCTTTTTCGGGTTAATAAATCAAAACGCAAATAATTTCACTTTCTCGATTTGTCCTCAATAAATTACGAAGAACTCACATCTATTGTTGTTATATTGCCGGGAAAATTGTAAGTCGGAAATTGACGACAAAATAGAGAAATACGTGAAATTTTGATTGGCGATTGATCTTTTGTGAGAACTAACGAGTGTGTAGAGAGTTGTGAAAAATTCAGAAATTAAGCTCTTTCATCATTTTTTTTGAATGAGAGTTTTGTATATCTTCAGGAGATTTTTATGTTGTTCGCTCATTGAATATTACACCAGCATAAATCTCTAATGTGACAAAATCTCAGCTTTAGATGCGATTGTTAAAAGAAGATCTCTTATAACGTATCAATAACTGCAAGATACAAAATTTTTGACCCAAATATTTTTTCTTGTTAAGAAAAAGGAATAATATACCTACACATCTTGCTGAAGTTTTGAACAAATATGCAATGCATTATATTTGTTTAACCCTTATGCGGTATTTGTGTAAAATATGTCACATAAATGATGGAGTGATGACTTCCTATGTTTTTTTTTATTTTCCTTTGATTTTTGCAAATCTTGCGCTGATTGTGTTTAATTGACTACATTTATACGCTATCGAAAATTCGTATTTTCCTATAAAAAAAAATGATCAAACTCAGATTGTCCGAATTATTTTCACGATTAGAGTTGGAATATCTGAATCCAGATTTCCCTTTTCTATTTTCAATTATAGACGTTGAGTGTTCCCAAACTCAACGGAAACAATCGTATGCATTGACTTCATTCTGTCAAATTAGTGTCCGTTTAATTGTTCAGTTTTAATTATCGCGCTTGATGATAACATTATCCTTATCAGATGCCCAATAATTAAACCATTAAAAAGCGATATAAAGCGTTTTAGCGCATTGAATTGCGTTGAAACGCATTTTAACCCAATTAAAAGTATTTCAATTAGAAAAAATGGGCTCGCTTACTCGCGTTGTATTATATTTGACTCATAAATATTTTTAAATTTTCTCGAAAATTTACTGACATAGAAATTTTTCTATCACTCTTTTAGACAGTTTCTAGTCGAGATTTATCTAAAAAACCATACGAGGTCACTTAAAATTCTTGCATGAAGTTCATGGTAAATAGGTGTAGTCAAAGGAAAGCTGGAGTAAGAAAATTTTAATGAATTTTACTATTGGTGACTCTAGTGTTAGTGGGTCCTTAAGACACCCACGCATCTAGTATTGGAACCAGAGTTGCAATAGAGATATTGTTGGAGCTTTCAATGCAATGCTTGTTTTCTCTGCCCTGTCCCCTACTCATAACATCTTCATGTATTCTGCACACTTCGTCGTCAGTCTTTCAATGTGATTTTTGTTGAAACAAAATCGAGAAAATGGCGTCTTTGCCTTATATTTCTCTTTAATACCTAACAGGTACAATTGTTGCGTATTGTCGTAATTTATATTAAATATTCTATTGGTTTTTAGTAAAATCATGACATATTTTCATTTTATTATTTATCGTAACTATATGTTTTCCACCCTCTACTTGGAAGAAAATACCCATATCGTCTAACTCAGAAGTGAAAAGGATCTATTTGAATTTGTTCCAGTGACGCAAATCAAAATTCCATAAAAGCGTAAAAATTTCTCCCATTCTTGCGAGAGATAGTGGCTTGAACATTTATTGAGCTGTAAACCCAAAAGCATATGTAAAAATGATTATTCAGGAGGGATAAGGGTGCATTTTTTTTGTTGTTTCTTCTGTGGGTGTGAGGAATATAGATAAAAATGAGTGTTTGGGGAGAATAATTCAAATTATCACGGTCTTCAAAATACATATATATGGAAGAAAGTTTGTGGCTATGATATGTATATATGTTTGCCTCATTGAATTGCATGTTGCGTCGATTGTGGGTAATTTTTATGGTTTTTCCTTTCCTTTCTCTCGATATTTTTCCATTTTATAGTAATTTTGTCCTTCATGTGCGGGATAATAAGGGGTGCTGTAAGTCCTCGAAGACAATTTTCCTTTGGGTTGAGATTTTCCCCGATTATGGGGGAGAAATGAAATATGCAATTGATGAATTGATATGAATATCTCCGATTCGATTCATTAGAAAAGGGGACTTGTTGGAATTTTCATGTAATTGTATACAGTCTCTCCTAAGAGGGTCTATAGCTGTTCAATTTCTACTTGATAAATATATATTTAAAATTATTTAATCAAACGAGAATACTTTTCAATATTTAGGAAAATGCGAGAAAGTAAGGTGAATCCACAATGTCAGGAAAAGTCACAAAAAAGTTGGTCGCGTTCGTGGTGGAAAAAGTTAATTCAATAATCGTGTGTCACTCACCATTAAACTGTCTTCTGACTTTCCTGATTATTTTATTATCTTCAATAATTCACCGTGTGGGGATGGGTGGGTGGTTGAAAAAAGAATTGGAATAAGCGAGTATAAGACATACAATGAATTTTCCATTCCTTATGTCGGGTTTTGGGTGGGTGTTCTTATTTTATACTTTTGGTGTCACGCACTCGAATAATCCTTTAACTGGTTGGAAGATTTTTTTGTTGTCGCGCTATGTATGAAGTCGAAAAAAATGATATAGACTTTTTTCTAACATTATTCAACCCCCGAAGTGGAAGCAACCACTGGGAAAAACTTAGTCTTTTCGAGGTAAATTTATTATTATATATAGTTACCCCTCTCTCACTCTATCCCTTCTCTCTTTACCTTCTGTTTTACCACACAATTTTGAGTTATTTATATTACAAGAAATTTCTTATGCACGAATTGTCACCCAAGAAAGGGGTAACAATTTAGTTTTATAGGCGGAAAAATTAAGTAAGTTGACAACAATAAATACACATGTTAGAAAACGCGCGCTTTCCACCCGCGAAATGCGCGTCAATGCTATATAGCTGGAGAGGGGGGGGACACGATGAAGAATACAATTTAACTGATATTTGTGTATTTTGTCAACAAAACGCCAAGTTATTGGGAACTTATTCATGTTGTAACATCAGAAAACTATATTTTCCTATTTAATTTACTTGTACACGCGAAGAAGCATCGCGCTCCTCCTTACGCGAAGCATAGATAAACATGGAGGAGGAGGAGGAAAGAAGTGATCAAACTCAGAATATACACTTGTAAGGAACCGAATAAAATATCAAATGTTTGTGATTTTTATAAGCAGAATGAGACAGTGAAACTGTATGTCTGTATATGATAAATGTAGAGGTGAAGAAAAAAATTATAGGAACTGGAAAAGAGTTACCAAATATTCCTCTGCGTGTGCATAAAACTGTGATTTATAGAATAAAAGTATATTATGATTATTAATATTTTGTAGATGAGTTAAATATCGTGATTCTTTGATATCATTAAGATTGTTTCACCCCCACCCCCATATATCCGCCATTTTGAAATACCCCAAAATTTTATTTCCTAAATAACTCGGCTCCTATGACTTGGATCGGCCTCAAATCTTAACATGTTATAACTCACGCCGGGACCTTTCCAAAACGGCATCTTAATAAATCCTAGGTGTAGCCGGAGCCTAGAAGTTAAGAATCGGGTCTTGAATAAATCTGTTTAATGTGTAGATCTCCAAAATAGTCAGAGCTCCCATACATATAAGTCGGCATATATAGAGAATTAGATTTTTATGAGTATCTTAAAATAAAATATAAATTGATTTGTTTCTTTCTAAAATCATTTACCTGTAATTGAAGAACTTCCTTGGTCCAATAATCCTCTTTAATCCGAATTTGTATTAAAGCTGCTAAAAAAGAGATGAAAGTGTGGGTATGTGTTCTGGGCATGGGTGAATGCGAAAGAAATATATTAGACTTATTATCTGTTGTTCCTCCCATTGGTGGTGGATTGTACTAAATTGGTTTGGTAATTGGTATTGCTAATTGGAAAACTAAGAAAAATGCAATTTGCTTTTACTTCATTGTCTCTTCTTTTGACTCTTCTTTCACTATATTTATAATGGAAAGTTTTGTTCTGATGTACAATTAATTCAAATTTATAATATCTTGATTTTGTATAGTTTTATACAATTCTTGTTAATGTTTACAAAGGAGTTTTTTGTTTACCTGATGGATTTTCCTCTGAGAATGTGTGGGACTCGCGCATCCCTAAAATCATATTTTTATACTCCTTTTTCATTTAAAAAGTTTTCATTTTTCTGCTTATTTCAAAAGGTAAAAATAAAGATTTGAGTAAAACGGATATTATTTTCTTTAGAGTTTATCATTAAAGCAAAGTTTGTCTGTCTCTAGTCACAAATGGAGTGGAGATGAATATGATATATCTTTTCACCTCCAAACTCTTGTCATGTGTATTGCGATCCCACCTTAAGATTTCTCAATTTATTGATATTCTTCATAATTTGTGAATTTATAATTTTTGTTTTTAATATACTTTTCTTTTATCCACTGCACTGGCAAAATTAGGTATTGCACTTTCACTCGTTTCTTTTTGTTATTTTGTTTTTTCGCCTCTTAATTGTTTTTTTCCCAATTTAGATTAAAATGTTTTAACTAGAACAGTATAAGTTTTGTGCTAAAAGTAATTGATTATTAAGTCATTGATTTTTTTTTAAAATAAATGTTATAGTTTACATATTTACATGAGATATATTTTATCTCTTAATTTTTTGTGTAATTTTTTTTTTCATTATAAACTAATTATCTGTATTCCTCTCACTTCTCCAGTGTCTTCAAAGAATATTTACGAGAATAGCAGTTACACATGTTTTATTATTTCTTTCTTGAAGCTTGAATGTCTAACACTATATCCCAAATTCTCATTGGCAAGTTTTTCCTCTCGCTTTTCATGTTATTTTGTTGAGAAAATTACAGATGCTCGCTCATTCCTAAATCGATTCTAGTTGATTTCTTGTTTTTTTAATACTGATTTAGTTTCAATGATTCTTTTGTGGACATTTTCGACAGAAATCTTTCAAATTTCACTTAATAATTAACAGCAGGGGGGTAAAATTAAAATTTAATATCAAAATAGTATGAGCTGGGATTCACAGATATAATGAGTCTATTGTGTCGTATTTTCTAAACACGAACTCTTTCCTAAATAATTTATTAATATACAAAAGTTATAATTCTGCTCATCCCTATATTAAGGATAGTTGAACTAAGAGTAATGCTACAGGTTATAAACCAATTTGACTCGATAACTCTCACTTTAATGTACGGATGTTGCTTTTGTTGTTGTTGTAAAATCATAGTGTTCATATCAATCATGTTATTTGAAATTTTTTTTCAGAATATTTTAAAGGTACTCCAGTAATTTCATAGAAAGTCAATTATCCCGAAAAAATTGACTCTTCTTGCCAATATTATTGATGTTATACCGCTCCTTCCGCTGTTAACACATAAATTGAATTCAAATATTCGCCTCATTCATAATTCCTTCTATTCACCACGTGTCGAATCGCCATATTGGATTCTCAAGGATTCAGATGTTCTCGATTTTCTTATTAAATTTGTGAAATAAATTCATTGAAATCCTATAGTATACAGTCCGCTATTTCTGCTCATCATCTGGAGATTGGTCTAATCAAGCCAGATTTCACAATAAGTTCTCTTTCTCTTCAGATGCGTACGCAGTTCAGTTCACGCAATATGTACTATCGCAGGCTCAACAGTCATACATTCTATTTCAACTTCAAGTGCGTAATCATTCATGATTAAATCAATTCTTTCTATTTATATTGAGGTAAATCACACATATCCATTCCTGGTCCTTCGAACCCGAGGTGAATACTTGAATTCAAATTATACATTACCAGTGGGAGGAGGCGCGGCGACAATTAAGTCAGCAAAATTTGCTGCTTTTATATTGAGATCAGATTGTGTCATGATTTGTGATTAGGTTCTGAAATTCTGTTAATTTTCCACACCTCCTCCTCCTCCCCTTCATTTGCGTCCACTTTAAGATTGATCTCTAGCAAGTGTCACTGTTCGAGTTTTGTGGTCTCCGTGTCACCTTTCGGCTGTTCCAGGCCATCCACCATTTTCTCGATGCTCTTGAGACCTGAAGCTGGTGGTGGTGGGGTTGCAATTGATGGCACTGGTGTTTTGGACGTTGGAGCGACGGCGGGTGGTGTGGACGACGCAGCGGCGTCTGTTACGTGAATTGTATGGGTTTTCGAAGATGTCGAAGAGGCGGACAGGGGTCGCATTGGGGGTGATATTGACGATGGCCTGGGTCGAGGGCTACTGCTGAGGCTCCGCTGCCCACCCGAGATGGAGGATGTCGGTGTGACTGCGTCAAAGGCTGACCCGAGACCTGGAAGATTGTACGGGGCGAAACGGTGCTTTGTCAGTCCATGGAGGGCGGATGTTGACGTTGTCGCCGTTGAGGGTGGCGTATGGCCCGCCGTCGTGTAGTGGCCAAACAGTGCGGGATGCTGGGCCGCCAGGGCGAGTTGAGCGTTGAACAGGAGACTGGGATTGAGTGTGGGATTGATGGCGGTGGCGGGTGAATGAAGAAGTGACATTGGCGGTGGTGGATACAGACCCGTGGGGTAGAGATAAGGCAACAGATGCGGTGACTGATGCAGTGGCGGCCCAAGTGAGATGTTTGGCGAGGGATATGTTGTACTATTTTTCGTGGTTGTATCATCCTGAGGACTTTCTGATGTCTGGGGACGCGTAAAAGCCCCCAAATTGCCAGAGTCTGAGCAATTGGAGTCACTACCGTCGCGTTCACCATCATATGAGCTCATATCATATGTTGCAGAGAAACGCTTTCCCGTACTGGATAAATTGAACCAAGCTGAAAACCAATGAGCTGTCTCAATAATCTTTTTGCTAGAATAGAATCTTTCATGGTGGTATTTAATGAGGTCCAGAAAAATGTTTTTCTTTGTGCCGCGATATAAAATGACAAGAAATGGGTAATTATTGGTATAAGGACTTGCGATCAATATAGTCCATCTAGCGGTAAAGGATCATCAAGCTGTTCTATAGAAACATCCAATCTATTACAATAGATTTTACAATCTTATGAGATGATTCAATGTCACGTCTGAGAATACTAAATCGATCACGGAGGTCATCCCAATTCAAGAACAGTTCACATTTAATCTTCTGATTAAGATAGCATTTCTCTTATAAATCATTTCAATTGAATAAAATTCAAAAAGGGATAGAATGAAGTATAATAATACTGAGGGTTTTACTTAAAATGAATTTATTTAAAATGAAAGTCTTAAGCGTTCCTTGAGTCCAAGACTCCACCCTATGTAGTTTATATGGAAAATTTGTCGGAACCTCATAGGTGTAATGGGTATGAATTAGGATTTTTCACCTGTGTTTGGATGTGTTGGCAGTTGCATTGGATGATCTAGGGGTAATAGGGGACTCTGTGATGGACCAACGACGTCCAGAAGGTTATCATCTTCATCCAATTGAACCTGATCATGCCTTGTGCGACTTTCCAAGAGAAATGTTCCACCTCGTGATGTGGATATATTGGCTGGTGTTAATTTATCTGAATCTGATGATCCGCGAGTACTAAGAGTTTGTCTGAAAATAAATTACCAAAAATAACGAACACATGAAGAGATGGTTTTGAGATTTCTGAAGAATTCATATACAACATGATTTTCCTCCTTATCTTTTCATTTTCAACTTCAAAGTGATTTTCCCACTAAAGCGTGTGTTAAATGAAATATTCATGACAGAGTGGGATGCCCTCTAATTTTGACATTATTGCACGAAATGTGTGATAAAGTATAGTGTCTCAAAATTGGTTGTCTCTAATCTTTTTCCCTTTTCTCATGCGTTTTTTTTTCCTTTGCTGTTGTTGTATCCATCCACCAGCAACGGTGGGCTGTAAAAATTCATTTACGCAAGATGAGGGGTGAATAAATCTATCGCAATTTTATAAATTTTTCCATTACATGATGAAATGCTATATCTTCTGAGAGAGGGTGGCATTTTTTCACGTTTGCTTTTCTTTTCATTTGAGGGACTGCGGAGGATTCCTTCCAAAAAAAGCAAGAATGTGTGTAATACGTTAGAAAATGAGTGGTTACATGATTGAGAAGATAGAAATGTTACCGAGAAATTGAAAAGAAGAATTAGGTGGGTTTTGCGAAGCAAGAGCATCCCATATTACTGAATTTCTTGACTTCCCTCCATAAACTTTCCGACGTATAAATGTAATTATTAGGGGATGTATTCTTTCTCTTTTCTTTTGTAGGTATGTGTATCTCACGAGCTCTTTAGTAAATGGTTCTATACGTACAGTTTTAAAATAAGAATATTGAGGAAAATTTTCAAATTAAATGACATTTAAATTGATTGTGTGACGAATGCATTTTCCTGACAAAAAAAATATAGTTTGAAATTAATAAATATTGCCGTATGTTTTAGGTGTGAGAAAACAGATTTATAAGTATAGAGATACCTTATTAAAATTCTAACTTTCACACGTCACATTTTATAAAATGTGGCAAAATGATAAATGTAATTGGCTTTTAACGATAATGTTAATTCAGTGATTCAGGTGAGGTTGATGAATAGTCCATTATAAATTGTATTAGCTATGTGTGTATGGTGAATCCACTTTGATCAATCACCCATGATTTGCTCGGTTTACCGACGGCGAGGGTGGATAAATTCTCAGGAATCAATTTATCAAGGAATTTATCCTTGGGATTATCAAATTTCACACTTTATATGTCCAAACTTTCTTTACCGCGACATTATTGACAATGTCGATTGTGATTTGAGAAGGTCTAAAATTAACGTGCGGGTGATACTTATCGTGGGGTAAATGTCTGCAATTTTTTTCTTATATTTACTGGATAATTCTCTCTCTCGTACATGTCATCGCATCTTCTCACAATGACAAACAAGAAAAAAGAATGGCAAAAAAATGCGAGATCTTTAACCATCATGACATTTTGATTGATTCCACAAACGATGGTCAAACAGTGAATGTGAATTTTATTTGTCTTTTACTAATGCTTCTCTGCCTCTATATTTTCTTACAATGCAAACAAGAGCGTATAGAGAAGTTCCCGAGTCCGTGTGTTGAATTTTTGCACACCCACTGATTGCGGCGCTCGGCTTGCAACCCCTCGGCCCCGGGTTAGAATGTACAAATCAATTATACGGAATTCAGAGGGTGCAAAAGAGGAATTTTCTGCTTAAGGAGATGATATTTATATTGGAATTAGGAAGGTGATATGGCAAATCAATACAATTTTATATGGGTGATTCTAACGTGGGGGTGGTTCATCCCTTAGGCTTAGACCTTAGAGACTCTTCAATGTTCATTCTTTGGAATATCCGGGGGGAGTTCAGAACCATTTCAACTACTTACACACATCTTGATGTGTGACAATATATAATTGTTAAAATTTGTGATTAGTTTTTTTTTATAATAGAGATTGAGATTGGATTGTCCAAATATCCAAATCTAATCTTGTCGGTTTACATCGTAGTAGAGAGATAGAATTACAATTTTAGCGGAAAGACATTTTAACTTCTAGCTAAGATTTAGCTAGAAGTTGACACTAAACTTAGGCCCTTTACACACATGGGTTTAACCGAGAGAAGGTTTAGCCAGTTTAGAGCCGAAGACAGTTCAATCAGTTCAATTTCAGTGCGACAATAATAAGAATTGCTGTTTTCTAAATGCTGAGTCGCGTTTATAGTGCATACGACCTATCTTTGGCTCTAAACTGGCTAAACCTTCTCTCGGCTAAATCTCATGTGTGTAAAGGGCCTTAGCTAGAGATCTGGTCAAGTTTTCATCTCTAGCTACTATCTATCATTCATTCCCTCTAACGGTTTACTATCTTAAACCGATTTTAATCAATAATTTTTAAAAATCAATACTTTACGAATTTAATTTAATATATATTTCCTTGCGTAAATATGAACCAGATCCAATCGGTTTTTGACAGTGCCATCGCATTTTTTTTTTCGGTGCGAAGGTCTGCCTTAATAAAATCTAAGTGTATATTTCCTTGGCTTAATTGAACCTTACAACAACAACAGCGTCATTTGTTAAGTCAAATCACGAGTGTTTGTTTCTGCGGTGGCAATAGTCGGATCTTTTCGGTCTCTTTGTTGAGGGGTGTTTGATTGGCAAAGAGAGGGTGGGAAAATTTCCATGGGCTATATATGTATATATGGTAGAGTGTGAGATAGAGATTTAACATTTGCATTAAACATTGTTCATGCTGTTTTTTCATCGGATGCCAGTGTGTGTTCAATTTGTGGTCTCATTGATTTTTGGTGCTGCTGTGTTGGGCTCTCATTACTATGCAGTTGATGTAATCAAAAATCTGTTTAAATCAAGTTTGTTAGACAGTTTTGGGACATTGAAACCGATCAAATAGTGTTGTATGGCTCTGGGTATGGGGATTTGAACGTGACACCCTCACCCTCTTCTTTGATTTCCATCTTACACCACTCAATTTGATAGTGAATGTTGGCCGAGATGTGTATGTGTGTTTGCTATTGACATTTTCGACCCGGGTCGGTCGAGGGGGTGTGCAAAAGACAAAGTTAACGAACTGAATAATTTCAAGAGAGAGCGAGCATTTTCTCCATGGAATGGGGGGATAGAAATTTGTTGTATCAAATCGCCCTTTTGGCAAATTTGCTCGCTGAATCGGACACAGCATTAGTTTGGTTGCGCAGAATGTGTTGTAGATGAATTGGATGAGGAATGTATGTGGCCCTGGCTGTATAATGTCAAAAACTTAAATATTATTTGATGATGACAATATTCTTGGGGTATCCGCATGATAAAATTGTCCATTTGAAGTGGTTTCATTTCATGCACCTTTTCACCGAAAATTTTACATCAATTCAAGAGGCGTAAACAGCCTACAATATAGAGATCATTGTACAGTGTATATAGAATCCATAATATTATAAATTTACTGAATTGGAAATTTACCATCACTTTTCCTTCACAGAGAAAGAGAATTCTTGTTTGTTGAATTTATCGGGAATGTGTTTCTTATATGAGCGACCAATTCCCTGACGGTTTACTGTAAAATCTCTTTACTTGACCTCTGGAGAGTTTATCACAAAATTGTTAAATTATCATTATGAAGTATTTTATTATCTTTCTCCGTGACAAGTCAGTGTTACAAATGGGTATTCTGTTATGGCGTTGAATTTTTAAACTATATTATAGCTTCTTGAGAAGCCGCCGCCCAATTCCGTCGGATGAATGGTGCTCGTGAAAGAAAAAACAATCTCGCGATAGAAAAAGAATAACTCTGAAATGTGTATGTATTTCCTTTTATCAGAATTCAAACTGTGATTATTGTTCTTTCATTCACCAATATAAATCTTTTATACTCTTAACACCAATTTGTGGTGCACTTAATAATAAGTAAACCGCGATGACACTTTGATTGTTATCTAAGTATAATGGAAATATTTCCAACAAGGATAGGAAAACTCACGCGAAAGTCCAATTTGAAACACAAGAGGGACTTTTTTCTTTGGGAGTAAATCTTTTATATCCCATCTGCTAAAAGATTATATTATTTATTGAATTTTACTCTAAATTTCTACCTTTCAATATATTTTTGATTTAACAAAATAGCGCCGATATCCGATATCAAAAAATTAACTTACTTTTTCTCCCGCTTTCCTGCTCCTGAGTCACGAAACCCCTTTGCAAATGGATTGTTGTCAATTTTTAATTGTGTTATCTAAAATGTAAAGAAACCGTGTGTTATAGAAATACACATTTTTTTCAATCTTATAAATCAGACTCACCTTTTCATTTTGATATGCAGTTACAGCTATAAATTCCGTCTCTTTGAATACATATGTGCGAAAGGTTGAGTAGGGTAGTTTAAGGATGTCATTTGCTCTTACTAAATGAAATCTCGGCTGATATTTGTGCATAGAATTCAATATTGTCTAAAATGAATCAGAAATATATTTTTGCAGAACTATCAAACCAGCATTTTCGAGGTAAAAAAAATAAAGAAGGCAAAAAACTAATTAACTTAGTGAGACTTGTATGAAATTTTGACAAGACATTCTTTCATTTTGAAAACGTGTATATAGATAAAGATAAGATGAATGAAATTAACTGACATAATTTGTTGAAATTTATTCCAAATACTGCGTTTGAAACGATTTCTTCTTTCCATATTAAAAGAGAGGATATTTTAATTAATTAATTTTCTTTGGTGGTGATTGAATCAGAATTGAGTGGCTAATTTACAAAGTGGACCACCAAAGTTGATGATGATTCGAACACCTGATTTGAAGATTTTTGACCTTATGTGAAACATAAGTTTATGCTTTTTTCTCTTTACATTCTTCTCCTCTTTTTTTCTTTCAATATTGATTGAGGAACACTATATTATATAACAATTAATATAGAAGGCGCATCGCACCTTATGCTTTAATGCACGTTAAAATCCTATAAGCACTATAAAGTGCGTTAAAATGCTCTAAGTTCGTTAAAGCGCTTTAACGCGCGTTATGCTTAAAGCGCTTTAACGCGCGTTATGCATAAAGCTCTTTAACACGCGTTATGCTTAAAGCGCTTTAAAGTGTTCTAAGCATGATAAAGTACATTAAGCGCTTAAAAATGCCCTAAAATGTTTTTTATTTTATATTTTTAATTGGAAAACTAAATAAAAAGCGTTTCAACTCTTTAAGTTAAACATTTCTTGTGTTTTTCGGGTTTCGCGAAACATTTCTCAAGCCAATCGATCTGTGATTATATTAGTAACCCTTTGGAGTCATATACGATCATTAATATGTGGTAAATAGATAATTAGTAAAAAAAAATGTAAAAAGAGAATTATAATAGTAATTACAAAATTACTAATTGATATTTGATTGATTCTGTATTGAAGAAACTATGGATAAAATTTCGTGACAGAAAATATGCATCTCTATTCTTGGTATTTTTTCCGCTCTCATGGTAGAATCATTCTTGATTTTTTTTTGTGTGTGTGTTTGTGTTATGCTTTATTTTTACTTATGAAGAGATGCGGTGGTAGAAGAGGCAACCTTTTGTCTTTGGTGGTTTCAAAGATCGAAAAGATTACGGACATACCAAAAAACATTAATCCAGTTTGTTAAAATACGTGTAAATTCGGAGAAAACACGATCTTCTGGATGAGAAAGTCGCGGGAAAAAAGGGAGATATAATATCATGAATGATTTAACTATATTATATGCTACACTGTGAGATAAATATTTTTTGTTTTGTGATAAGGAATTTCCCGCCAAAATGTTTAGGGTCTTTCCGGTATCTCAAAAACTGTTTCTTTTTGTATATCGGGATAAATGAGATGATCTCTCGAGTCACTCTTTTTTATAATTGTATATACATATGTACATATATCTATCAAATGATGGCATTACTATTATAATTTTTTTTTATGTATGTAGAGTGAATAAGCTGGGATATGGGAATCCCAGCTTAAAAAATGAGAAGACACTAGTATAGAGGAAATAAGTTGTGATTTAATTAGTTCCCAATTATATTGAACAGTGTAAGGTTTTGTTGAAGAGGGCATTCTAAGCGCTGTTTGGATGCATAGTCACGATAGGACGCGCGGAGAGAGAAGTATAAACGATGCCGTCTCAACGATCCGTGATACGAGGGCCACCAAAAACGATAATAAAAACAAAATATGCTTCGATTTCATTCCAAAAGAAAGTCTTGGACTATCAGGCGCCACATTATTTATGGAATACTTGTGTGAGTTGGGACAGTTTATGCAACTTTTTTCTTCGTCTGTTCGATTCCTTCTCTCTTTTCTTATTCATCGCTCTGTGGTCGCTTCTGCTTCTGCCGGCGATTCTTCCACCACCGAAACTTTTCAGCTTCTATTCTTCCAATAATCTTATGCTCTTGCCTCTGCACAACTCTGCAAACACATCCCGATATATATTCATATATATATAAAACATACCAATTGGGTTGAAAAAGCTTTGCGATGATGTGATGGGAGAAGGAAGACTAAAGAGAGGAGTCAGTAAATGGGGATATTTTAGTTTAGAGACCTTAAATTGTATTTGCAACATATAAATGTTTGTCTTATGTTGATGGGGAGATCCTACCGTGCTGAAAGAATAAAAGCGCATAGAGACATTGGAGTCTAAATATCGCGCATTTGAGAAATGGATCCAAAATGTGACAAAATACTTCAAATTCAATTCTGTCTACTTTCGAAGTCTTTTCTAATGTAGGTATACGATTTTTATTTAGTAATTTGACCGATCATGCATATATATACAAGGTCTAGATTCTAGATCAATCAAAAGGATGTGGAATTTTATTTTCATGTCCTTTTGTATTATTATTGTTTTATACCTTTTTAATTGAAGAACAAAATAATAATTTCAATTAAATTCAAGTTAATTTGAACATTAAAATTAAACTCTTACATAGTTTTATTTCTCAAAATCTCTTAAATTTATATTTATCTCAAAAGATTATGATTTTTTCTTCTGTAAAGTGAGCATTTAAAAAATGATGAAAATTAATTGAGATTATCTAAGCGCCATTTGCACCCTCTTTTGCTTTTGATGATACCGTCTAAATGATGCATATGCAATTTCTCCTGTGGGTCGGTTTTATTTTTCTCATCATGTGTTTTATCTTGCGTCCCCGTTGCTTCTCTCTTGCGTTTGCTTTCGAACCCTTGTCTCTTCCTCTTGCTGTTACTAATGATTTAATCCGTAAATCACGAAATGCTCTCGTTATTTTTTTTTTCACTTTATTACTCTGTCTCCACTGTCTTTACGCAAAATTATGTAATTTTTGCGGTGGCGAAAAAGCGCCAAGATATGCTCTGAAATGTACACCATTCCGTGGAGGAGCTTCAGAGACGCGCACAAGTTGGAGAGATGAAGAAAAAAAAAGAGGATAATATTGTTTCGGCAATTTACAAAGCCCCTCTTCCGATAGTTATCTAAGTTTGTGCAACAGAAATGTGTACGCGATGGTGTCTTCGGCGCCTTGGCGCCAAAGGGATTTCTGCACATGGGAGAGAGAAGAAGTAGAAAGAGAGAGAGAATTTGTGTGGGGCGCGCAGATTGTTCTGCTTAAGCGGAACATGAGATCCACAAAACACTTTAAAAAATATAATAGAAGGATGAGTAAAAAAGGAGTGTGTTTTGTCAAATGTTTGCGACACAGTCTTAACATTATATTATTCACTCTTCACTCTGAAAGACGGGTCAAAATGGGACAATAAAGTATGCTGCTGCTTCTCGTCCAGCAGCAGCATAAGAAGCAAAACGGAATAAGTGAAATGATCAAACGAAAAAAATCACTACCTACCTATTAAAATTTCTATTATTCGTCATCAGTACTAGCTTCCCAATATACAAGCTTCTCTGATAATAGAAGGTTCGCCTGCATATAATTTTGTCCTGACCTATAAGATCAAGTCATGTCTTATGGAACAACTTAATAAAAGTCGAAAATTTTAAGTTCTTTGATTTTCCAAAAAACGCGAAATCACTATTAAATATACTAAATATTATATTTATTTGAACCCGAATTGCGGCCTTCGCCGTCTTAGGGTTGATGCACCTCTGGTATAGTTGCAATCTTGTAATTGATCTTTCAAGATTTAATTAATTATCACGGACTTAACGGACCAAACGGTCCGTCATTCACGTCATTTAGTGATCCGTCTCTTACTGACCCAGACACCAAACCCACCAAACGGTTGCAGTTAGAGCCTTG
>CAKKOB020000624.1:0-12825 GCA_918844115.2 Phlebotomus perniciosus | reverse complement strand
CAGACAGACAGACAGACAGACAAACATTTTGGAGATGGGTATTTTCGGACTCCTGGAGTCACGTCCGGTCGAGATTTAATGGTTTGGGGGTGATCAGGCCAATTCAGATATGCACACTTGGCTTTATGTATTAGGATTCTGAATTGGAATAAGAAGCTCTCTGAGAACATCGGAGTTCTAGTCGTCAAATGCAATTCGAAGTTGTTCCGATTGGTTTTATGAAAACTCGGAAGATGATACTGAAAGTAGGGGATAATGGGGATGTTTGGACGCAAATTTGATGTTTTGCAATTTTACAGTTCTCATTGGCTAGACTAAAGAGAATTATCATAAGACTATGTTTATACGCTAAAATAGTTTGGATCAAAAGTGTTCTAGAGTCAAATTTTATTCAGATCAATTTATACAGAAAAAATTTAGTCTAATTAGTGTTGAATGTAAATAACACAGCTTTGAAATGCTTTAAATCGACTAAAATGCGTCTTAGCGCAATTAAACGCGATGAAGTGCCTTAAAATGTAATTAAATTGCGTTAAAAATCCTTTTAACGATTTAAAATGCGTTTTAATGCACTTCAACACAATGAAATATGTTAAAACGAGTGTTTTCGTTGAGTTGAGAACACTCACCGGCCATATTGGGAACAGAAAAGCAGAATTCAGATAGTCCTACTCTAATAGCCGGCATACACTTACGACTTAAGCCTCGAGACTTAAGTCGCAAGTGTATGCGCGCTGTAATCGTGAAAGCGGATTGGACAATCTGAATTTGATCCATTTTTGGGATGAAAATACGGATTTTCTGTAGCGTATAAATTATTGCTCTTCCCAATACAGTATAGCGTTCAATGCTTGATAATAAGTAATAATCTCCTAAAATTTTCTATCAATGAGTATTCACACACACACTCACATTTAAGTTTAAAGATTTACAAGGGGATGAGAAAAAGGCGACATCAAGAAAGAAGCCGCCGTCTTAACAATGTTTATGTATTTATGAAAATGACATTGACTCCCTCTATGCGCGGTCTGTTCTTCAAAAGTGTAGGTAAGTCATAATTAAAAAAAAAATTGGAAAGAGATGGTTTGGTTTGTGGAACATCTAGGAAAAAAGCGAAGGAGCAAAGAGTGATGAAAAAGTTATTGACTTTTCCTATTAATCAAATACAATAAAATAAAATAAAGAAAACACAAAGTGTGTGCGAGAAGAAAAAGATTCCGCTGTTTGATGACACCACACAGACACTTTTTTGGGACACTTTTGGGGGATAAATAAGAGGTTGTGGAGAAAAGCAACCGGGAAGATTCTTCAAACATGATTTAACAATTATCACAGCTTCCAAATTTGACTGTATAAATGAATTACTGGACATCACATTTAAAATGACGTACTCTTGTCAATTTTGTTGAGTGGGTAAATAATGACAATATATTATGTCCCAAGCATATTATATTTGCTATGAGTATTAGGCGGCCGCTATTTTTTCATCTGCTTTTAATTAAGAGAATTTCTATATTAAAATTATTCAAGAAAGTTAGTTATGTTGGCCCTTTATACTATGTTTTAGAATTCTATTTTTCTCCTCCCTCTCTGGGATAATAATGTCAGGAAATATATAACAAATTTAGACATTCTGTAATCGCATGTTTACCACTCTTTTTATTCTTCATCATCTGTGTCTAAACATATTCTGTTGAAATCAGTCTTTTGTGTGAGTGTTAAGAACAAAACGAATCTAAGAGGTGTGTAATTATATATTCATTTTGGTGGCTTCTTTGCATTTTATTTTATATTAACATTACACATAGCGGAAAAAGAGTATTCATTGTAATTATGTTATTAAATTGGAACTTTTCATTTTGTTTTTTACATCTTGCGTGAGCGTTAGAATTGTTAGTTCTTCTACTTTCAGGATCTGTTTACGAATTTGTGATAGGACTAGGTTCTAGACTTCTAGAACCTATAATGATTCCAGGAGTGCACTTTTCTTAAACTTGAAATTTCTAAGGAAATAAAAACACTGAACTCTTCAACCTAATATCTTATCCGCGTTTAACTAATTCGGATTTAATTTATCCCTCAGACTCTCTTTCTCCCCTTATTGGCCCCATTGATGATTATTTATTTATATAGTCTACTTTCTCTTAACCATCAAAGAGATAGCTCAAGGATGAGCCTCGTGTTTCTTTTTCTCTCTAGACTTTTTTTTACCATATAGCCGGTCGGTCATTGATGAAGGAAAAATATCTGTCACAGACACTCGGAGACGATCCCTTTATATTTATCCGCCCTTCTCTCTTTTTTTATACTCCTGTGCGGTCTTGTCTCTTTCCCACCCATAAAACCCGTGGCAGAGTGGCGATGAGTGGGATAACAATCATGGCAAAAAAAGAGATCTTTTATGTTTATGCGGTTTTAGGAGCCGAATAGTCTAGTTTTAATGTCGAGTGGTTTTCAACAAAAAGATTAAATTTGTTGATCCTTCCTTTTTTCTCTCTCTCTTTTTGTCTCCATCTGAGAACTCAATTTGTTAAGGTCTACCGTGTCTGTTGTCCTGGGCTTCCGATACCTTGGAAATGTGTACCGATTAGCCTAGCCGCCACCTTTCAATCAAAATTAGCAAATGCACACGTTTTGTGAATCTTGGACAAGAATTCGCAATATTGGGAAGGGAAATATCGGGGGTGAGCACTTTTGATCTAATATAGGGAGAATTTCTTTTGATATATCTCTCAACTCGTCTTATATTATATAGTGATATGGAAATATTTCGCTATATATATATAAAGTAATTCTTTAGAATAATATATAGAAAAAAATCTCTTAACGAACTCTTGTTTTCAATATGTCCTCGAGACACAGCCATCATACAACAATGAAAATCGCGCATAGATTAATGATTATCTCAAAATAGAGATTCAAGTGTCAGGAGAGAGGGACGAAGAAAAAATTGAGATAGGAATATGAGGTGTGATTAAAAGGAGAAATTTTCGCGGCGTGGTATTGTGGTTTGATGCTAAAGTGTCGCTAAACATCAATAAGAAAATTATGCAAGAAAATTGCGATGATCAAATATAGCGCACAAAAGTGAGTGTTATGTACAAAACCCTCAAAAGGACTCTTGAGCACAATGGCGTGGCTTAGCTTGGTATTTCTAGCATATAGGGTGACTCTTTTCATATATTATGTTTTCGTATTATCATTATAATTTATAGCTTGTTAGATAATTTTCAAAAAAGGATATCGATAATTCTATAATATTTATATGTAAATCTTAAATTGATTAGAAATATGTTTTGAAACAAATCACCCTGTTCTCTTGAAAAGAGATGTCTGTATGGTAAAATTCACCCCTTCTGTCATTCACGTCGTCTCTTGGGGAAACCAGAAAGAGAAAAGTGTAGGTGAACGTGAGTGGGAAATTTTTTTTCGGTACATAACTAAAGGGTAGAAACGTCTAAGGATCAATAACTGCATATTCACACTAATTTGATTTAATGTATCCCTTCTTACAAACATAAAGTATTTTCACTACACGCGTTATGTATATGTATGTTTTGCACTAAAAGAAAGAAATCGTATACTTTATCATAGAAATTTTAAATCTAAATATATAAAGTGGAATATGTATAAAACGTATTAACGGGTTTAAATTGTTTTAGTATGCCTTTTAGCGCACTTAGCGTTTTAACTTTTAAGAAACCAATAATAGTTTCGCGAAATCCGAGAAACTATTATACATTCCTTTGTCCATAATATAAGTATATGAGACACCCCTTGGAGAAACCTTTGTCAGTTATATTTGTATATGAGTAACCCCTTGACTTTGTTTTTAAGACATTTTCGAATTTTTAACCATTGCGTTTGCCATTAACCATCGGTTTGCGAGGTTCAGTGGAATTGGTTAGAGTAGGGTCACCTGATACTCTTCTATAGATAGAGGGGGTCCCCCACCGCCCACTCTTAGTACCTTTCATACAAAATTACCCTATTTTTTGACATTTCTGTCATTTTTACCACTACCGAAATGAAGCGCTAGCGGATTACGATGTATGGAAGTTTTGCTTGGAGTAATATACCCTGTAATGTATTATTGTAATTTCCCATGAAAGAATAAAAAAATATTCATAAAAGTCTCACAATGAAAAAAAATATTTACTATTTGTTGACTAATCTTGACTTTGTAATAATATTAAATAGATAACAGATACAACGTACAGTACTTACAAATCCATGTTTGTCGCTTATATTGTTTGTTAATTTTAGTTTGTGAAATGATACTACTTTCTGCATCCACTGTTCGCCGGTTGATGGTGAATCTGGATGAATGTACATCCTTTTTGGCATTTCAGGATCAGCTTTTCCAGCCACCATCCACCTACTTTTTGGAAATGCAGATATTCTCTCAGGTTCTTTCTACGCATTTTTGGGGCATTTCAAGTTCAATTTCTCTCTTACCTGTTGTGAAATTTGTAGCGATAGTCATCTGCAGCAACAATATCCAATAATAAAATGTATTTTGCTTTCGTGTCTAATCCGGATACACGAAATTTCATTTGAGGAAACATTTGTCTGAAAAGAGAATTTGAAGAGAGAGAAAAAATGGTTTTACTTACACGAACCGAAAATTTAAGAAGCACTTACTGTCTTCATCTCATTATAGTTTAAGTCTATTTGTAATTTAGAATAAGAGAAATGATCTCTCTATTCCATCTTCTTCTTTTTTAGCCCATATTGTGAGTCTATATACCTTTTCTTGAAAAAAGAAACGAAACTTTTCCCTATCATTTAACAAGAAAAGAAATTACCTTTTTCTAGACTAGAGAGATATCAATCGAATTTTCTCAAGCATTAATTTTTCAACTGCAGGTATAGAAAACATGCACTTTCAAACATCTTCATTTAATCCCTTTTTGGGCTCTTTTTGAGTTCTTCTATCTATCCAATATTTTTTATCTCTCTTTTACTATTTCTGGGTTTCTTTTACATTTCAGACATTTCATGCTGTATTATGGATCCCCGAAGGTACATATAATTTGAATTTTTAATAATTTACCTATCCATGTGTCGTATTACTCGTAAAATATTTTTTTTAAGTTATTTTATAAAAAGTTAAACACTTATTAACACGAAAATCAATTCGAAATTCCATTGAACCTCCAATGATATTTCACGTAATCTCCGTCCGTTAGGAGCTCCCTTACTCTAAAATCGGAGAATTAGCAAAATTCTTGTACTGAATGGTTTGAATTTCTACTTTTATAAGTGTATAGTGTATATTACGAATCCCTCCCTCCACACCGTTTTAGTAAGTAGAAGGCTATTCCTATAATATATTTTCGAATTTCTGGGTGATGGATATGAGAGATTAAAATGTTGAGCTCTTGTGAATCGCTAAACTGTTCACTAATCGCAATATTGAGCTAAAAGAAGCAGTGCGAGCGAGGAGGTTGAATTTACGGGAAGTATGGGCATGAGTGAGATGGGATAAATATGAACAAACACGGAGGTTTACAATCAAAGAGACCACCATGCTCTGGCTCTTGCCTCGCAATTCATATTCTCATTCTCTGCTTTATTTCTCACTTTTTATTTCTCTCTATCTACTTGCGTATAGCAATATTTTTAACTTATTTTTTTTTGGAATACATATTTCTGTCTCTTTTATGCTTATTTAAATTTACTCATATAAAATCTGTATATATGCAAAATATTGAACACGTTTTTCTTCCCTTTTCGCATGCAGTAAAAAAAATTCTCAAGAGCCACATAATATGTAAATTTATGATGATCCAGTAGGACACATTTGATTGAAATTTGATTTTTATTATATATCAAATTCACTCTCCAGCATTTATTCCAAAATACACACGCCTGGCAATCGATTTACTTGACAATTTAGCATCTCTATCAATTATTTATAAGATTTTGATTGCATGTTTTCACTATTGAATTGGTTGAATATTTATTCACGCAAGATATTTCGTGTATAATTTTAAATTAGTTATTAAAAATGAATGCTCAATTTGTTGCGATGCGAAAGGTAATTAGACGCGCAGTCAATCCATATTAGATTTGTAATTCAGAATGTACATATACACTCTCAACAAATCAAACACGATTAAAAGGTATTTTACAGTCAGTGATATTGAACAGAAAAATCTTCTCCCAGTTTTTAGCGACGGCAAAAATGTAATTCATTATGGTTTCTATCATAAAGACTATAAAGATATTGTTTTTGAAAAGAATATTAATTAAAATTATTATTTAACCAACAAGTAAATGATTTTATACATTTTAAGTACAGTACATTACAAAATTATAAATACCTACCCATTTAAATATGAATAAAAAAAATCAGAAGATTACTCCGATATTAGGTTTCTTTTATGTCAAAGTGTTCGAAATTGAATTATAAAACTATAATATTTATTAGAAATAAATTTTTAATCCATGAATGGAGCATAGCCCATCGGTGGTACCGTCACCCTATATAGTGTATAGGAGAAATCCCTCCCAATCATCTTTTTTGTAACTCTTAATCAAAATTATCACACTTTTGGATTTTTTTGCATTTTCACCATAAAAATTGCTATTGCTTTCGATGTACAGTGGGATTGATTATTGTGATGTCATTTGTAACCGCTGTAACACTATCATTACACATTAACGAATTCCCGTTGTCTTTCTGTCTTAGATCAAAGACTTAAGATTAGATCTTAGTCTTCAAATCAAAGGCTAAGCCCAATCTTCGTCCAATCGCAATTGGACTTGTAACTTCGAACATTCCGTATATCAGTGGTTCTAACGACTCAGTTGGTTGGACAAGTGGTGGAATCAAGTGATAGAGTGATTATATATGGTTGACGATCTAACTTGGAACGGTATCTAACATGGATTTCCAATTGATATACGGGGTATCAGAAGTTAGAAACTGTTCGAAGGTACATGGTTTTACCCTACGTTCGCTAAGCCTTCATTGTATGTCACTCTCGCTTTAGTCATAAAAATTCAGCGGGATAAAGTTTCTCTAAGCTTAAGTCGTGAGTGTATGCTCAGCAATACACTAATCTTTTATCGCGAATCACAAAGTCCTTTTCTATGAGTATATATCTTACGATTTTTTGTGAAGTTTCGCAAACTTGTGAAGTTTTTAAAACTCTTTCAATCTCGTGACGTTTGTTAACACTTAAGTAGCACTCGAAAAAAAATTCGAGATTATTTCTACACTGGCAAATTTTAGTTGAAATGGAATGTGTAATTAGTGATAATCTTGCTTATAATAGAGTTCGCTTCTTTTCACACTTCTTTTTATTGCCACTGGATCTATTCCAACTTGAAATACTCTTATTCCGAATATTAGATTCTTATAAGTATTTGAAGAGTGTCTCCTCACCTGCCACTTTTGGTGATGACCATTTCGGTGCCCAATTTATGGAATTTCTCCCAGAGATCTTTCCCCTCCAGAGTGACTTTCGGGTCATCCACAACGCCGTCGTCATCTGGCTGAATGGAGCGCAATGGTCGCATGGCGGGATGAAGTTGGTGGGCAACACTGGCCAGGACCACATCCTCGGCAGTGGTGTACTGACTATTGAGCTGATGATGAACATGCGGATGGGGCGCGTTGGTGAGTTTTGGCAGGATGGCACTGGGATAGAGATGCGAATGTGGCGTCTGACCGGTGCCAGTGAGTGCTGCCAGTGCCGCCGCCGGAAAATAGGTGGCGGGCGGTGATCCTTGTCCCTGGAGTGGTGCACCAGCTGTCAGCAGCGATGATACGCTGAAGTCAGTGGGTCGGGACAATTGCAAGAATGGATGATAAGCCATTCCTTTGGCAGAATTGCTTATTCTGACAGACTGATGTGGTTCTATTATATCGTATCTCATCACAGACAAACCACCTTAAGATTTTGTAAGAACTCTTTCTCTTTTTTTGCAAATCCAGAGTATTCACAAAACTATGCGTCTCAAATCTCTCTCAACACATTTTCACTTCACAAAAAGGGGGCCAAATTTGTTGCGCATAAGAAATCTATATTTTTTTATTTTGTTTAATCACAGATTTGCTAATTTTTTTCTTCACATATGCATATGACCTAATGTGGAGGAACCCGCAGTTGACGTAGTTTGTTGCTGGCGTATAAAATATTATTATACACAATTTTTAACCCTTTTCCTCTTAATCCACATTTTGGTGTCACTGCACAGTACATTTCTCGTAATAAATGGCACCATTTTTCAAATTCTTTTCTTCCAAACAGAGTCTTCGAATTATTCTCTGAAATTATTTTCTTTCCACCCAACACTCACTAGAAAAAAAAATATATTGAAGGGTAGGTTGATAAAAAAGAAGAAGAAACGAGAGATTATGAACCGAAAATGCAAAAATATGCGCAATGTTTGAGGTTGGAAACAACTGCGTGGCGCGACAAACGGACACACTATAAACCTTAATGCCGGTCGGTAAGAAACTGGTTAGCACATCAACAATATTTCCTGTATTTGTTGTCTGGTTTTTGGTGTCTGCAATCACACCTCGGGGTGTCAAGCTGATGCCGACCGCACCCGTTTCTAGCCACTCCCAGAATGTGTTATAATCGACGCGGATTGGCGTGTCTCAACCAATGGCAATCTCTAAAATCGTCACACTCACGGTGCCAGAGTTGTGCTTTTGTCGAAGCTCACTTTTTTTTGTTGTTGCTGGGCTTGGGTGTTGTTGCTGTCATCCGTTGCTGGTGTGTTTTTGGTGGTGTTGCTGTCTCCTCTGTGTGTAAGAGTCGATGTGGTGTGGCGATGGGATATCTCATGAAAACCTCCACACATGTGTATATATGTTTGGCTTTACAATGCCATTTTTTCCTCATTGCCTCTTTTCTCTCTTGCTCTCTCATTCGCTCTCCCATTCCTCTCAATCACATCACACTGTTCTCTCTCATATCAACACTATTTGCTCCCTCATCCACTTGGCAGTGGCTGCGGAGAATACGGCTCTTCGGGAGTCTCTTGGGCACGGGATGGGTGTTTGCCCATATGCACATTTCATTTAGGACGGAAAGTTCAAATAAGTCTAGAAATGTATGTGTGGGTTTGGACACGAGATGTGTCAGAATGGGTAGGAGATGTCCTTTTCTGTCCATACATTATCCATAGAAACTTTTACACTGAAATTAAAAAGCGGAATCCTATATATTCCTGTCACCCCTGTCACTTACTTAGAAGTACCATACTCGATTCTAATTATGTTCAACATATTGACAAACATCTTATGCTTATTGAAAATTTAAGACTTTGTCAAAAGAATAATTATTAGATTAACTGGATAGACTATGGTCTTTATACATATCTGTGGAGAGACAAGATAGGACAGCGAACTGAGTGAGTTATCAGACAGTTTGACAGTCAAAAATCGCCGTCAGTGCAACCGCTAGGACAACACGCTTAAGCTGGACATATATTTTCGATTTAAGCATAGAAAAGGCTTATGCTGCTAATGTCGTGACTTAAGTCGTAAGTGTATGCCCGGTATTAGATCCTCATACTTGAGAACGTTATCTAGCTTCAGATAAGCTAAAAAAGTTGTTGTCTTCTCGGGGTCAAAGACTAAGGAACTCGTCAGACTCAAACTAGAGCTAGAGCCAATTATTTACCTTCTCACAGGACACATTCTCCTAAGGTACCACCTTTAGGCTGGCTCTGAGTGATACGGATAGTTGCCTCTTCTGTGTTGTGGAAGTGGAAAGCGCAGAACATATTCTATAGGGTAAGACAATGTAACTTCGAACGGTTTCTTACTTTGAACACCCCATTTACCAAATATTCTAACGACTCAAGTGGTTGGACAAGTGGTGGAATCAAGTGATAGTGATCAAATGGTTAGACGATCTAACTTGGAATGATATCTACTTGGATGACCACTTGATATACGGGGTGTGTTCAAAGTTAGAAACTGTTCGAAGTTACACGGTCTTATCTTATCTAATGTCAGGTTCATCAAGGAACTGAGCATTGACTGGGTCTCGAGCTAGTTATAGCTAGGATGAAATGTTTTCCCTGTCAATTGCAAATTGAAAAAAAAGTTAGAAAGGTCCCACTAATCCCGGTATTCAAAATATCAGATTTTTTTTTAGTGTAGCTTCATTTTTATTCCGCAATCTGTTTTCACAATCAACAATAAGTGAAATTTTTGGGCAGATCATTAAAAATTGACTTGAAAATGGGTATTGCTCACTAACAAATCCCATAAAAGTAAAATTATCAGCTACATAAAAGTGATAACAAATTGAACATGTTAACCCTCTGGCCCAAAAACTTTTAGTTAAATGTCCTAGCACACGTCTCAAAAGACAAAGACTTTTAGATTTAAGTTCTTTGTAATATCTTTTTATTTGTTCAAAATATCAGATGAACATTTTAGAATTGGGTCCAATGCATGAATTGGAAAATAGCCTGTTTCTTATCCGGATAAACCGGATATATACTTATGATTTTCCGTATCTTCTAACTTGTTCTGTTTGAGTGAAAGTGCTTCAAAGTGTTAATTACTCGGAGGATTGAGCTTGGAAAATGATTGGCCACTTGAGAGTTGGGATTTTTCACAGTGTATTTCCGTAGCTTAAATCTCTATTGCGCCCACGCCATTTCAATAGAATGACATTTTCCGGAGTGTGTATAGAGGAGAAAGCTATATTTGAAGTGTTTTGGGCCACGCTCATCAATACAACTCAGGAGTGGCAAACTGGTCGAGAAATGAGATATTGCGGGGATGTTGGTGAAAAAGAGATGCCCTTTCATTCATTTATCTGTCCATTCAACTATACATAATATCTGGATGTCTTATCCAGTAAAAGAGGGTCCCTGCCAGAATATTGAGGCGGTTTTTTGAAGTGAGAGAGAGAATCGAGCTGGTTCTATTGAAATTTCCCATTATCCTAGAAATATGATCTGATACGAGGGAAAGAGAGAAAAATTTTAGATAATTGTGCATGCGTATTAAATTTCCTAAATTACACACATTTTGTGCGTACAAATTTTGAAAAAAAATATTGACATGAAAAGAAAATAGAATAGACCCTTCAATTTATGTATAGAAGAAATTATTATAGACTTATAGTTTCTTATGTTTTTTTTTTCATTACAAATAACGCAAAACACCTTTCTCCATATTGGATTTCCTTATAACTAAAATTCATGATTTCCTAAATGCGCTAATATTACAAAAAAATGTATTCTACTTAGCTATAAATTCTATCTAGATTCGATCTCAAGGTCAATGACAAGAACGCTATCCATTGAAAGTAATTGACATTAATTGCTTGTCAATGGTATTTTTTCACCCTTGTTCAAGTCTAAGACCACATGGTACCGTCGGAAATGAAAGGAATTGAATTTTTTTATCTATTTGTAGTAGTTCTACCAATTTAAGTGATAGAGACTACAAAGCTTATACAGAAATTGTTTTATTTTATCATTCACTCATTAATTATAAGATAATGAGTCTCTTGTTGGAATATAAAGGGAGTGAGATAATTTTTAAATTATAATTTAAATTGATATGGATTGATTTTCTGATGTGAAAGAATGACCATTGATATGATAGGAAAGTGGTGGCACGTTTTCTGCGTATGAAATTACTGAATTACATATTTTCCATCACTTTATACTTCTTTGCACTCCATACTCTGTCCATTACGATGTTTCTCTAATGTGTCCAGAGACACACATTAATTTTAATAATATGTCATCAATATGTTTCTTGCATGCAAGGTTATATCTATGTGTAGGTTATGTCTTTTCTAAGAATTACACCCTATAACGGCTATTTTTTCTTCAACCTTTTTATTCGTTACTTTCTTGGGATGTCTCTCACACAAGAGAGTTGCGTTGTTGCGAGCCTCCTGCTCTCTGTGTTATAAAACCATCCATTTCGTAATTTATTATTATTCGCTATTGAAGTCAAACAATGCATGTCATTTGCTTGTCACTAATAACCGTCCACGCTTTTCTAAATTCAATGGCCACAATTTGTTGAAATCAACCACCGTAATAGCCGCACAGACACTCATTTCCACCAAACACTCGCAATATATATTAGTTTTCGGTCGGGCATTCCGTGCCACGGTAGGAAAGAATGAGAGTTTTATAGGTATAATTTTATATTATATTGTATCGCAAAAGACGTCAACGACGACGCATGGGAAAACACGCCGCCACAAAACTTATAAACGCTCCAGAGAGCACATCAACATCACGCATTTATTTGTTCAGTTAACCAGCAATCAATAATTACTCTATAATTATGTATTCTCATATGTATGACAATTTTGATTGTTCCACTCTTCAATCTTGTGTGATCATTTTTTTGACAAATTGTTTAATCTACTCCTTTTTGTATTTTGATATAAATCTAATCTTATCGGTTTATTCGCATTGCAGTGTAGAGATTGAATTACAATTTTAGCGAGAAGGCATTTTAGATATTCCAGTACCTGGGTAAAAATCCTGCAAAAAAGCATTATGCCACCATAAAAAGCATTTTTTTTGTTAGATTTTAGGTTAGATTAGTTAGACCTCAAACGCTACTCCGAAGAATTTTTTTTCGTGCGATCCTAATTTTTTGGTACAATTGAGACAGATTGAATGCAATTCCATCCAGCAATCGGGATTGGACTTGCCTTGGTTTATATCGACAAAATTAAGAGTAATCTCAATCCAATCCGACGATGTAAATTACCTCAGTTTTTCATTTCATCTTCCCAATAGAAACGCATATGAGTATTTCTTGGATTTCTTGAGTGGAAATTGCAATAAAAAAATCTTTCCCTT
>CAKKOB020000623.1:0-41987 GCA_918844115.2 Phlebotomus perniciosus | reverse complement strand
TTGAAAAATTACACGCGACAAAATTACACGCTAAAAAAATTACACGCTCGAAATTACACATTTTAAAAATTACACGTTTTCCAAAATTACCACTAAAATAGTGATGTAAAAAATTACCCGCTATTATAGTTGTAATTTTTTTTTACTGTGTAGAGTTAAACTAGATCTAATTTTATTTTAAACCCAAAAATATAATTAAGGACAAAAATTTAAAGATAGAATTCACATAAATACATGAAGAACTTACTTAATTTTCTTCATTTAAAGAAATTTAAATAATTAAATTTCTTGACAACCTTCTCTAAAAGTTTCCAACACCACCTTAAAAGAAATAGAATACCGCGTGAATCGATTTCCCTTCGTCAATTGAGAGAGCTCTGCGAACAGTTGAAGAGGGCCACAATCACTTGAAGTTGGTGAGTGAGATGGAGAGGAAATTAAATTTAATTCATGGTTCCATTGACGCATAATCTTGACAGTCTTTTTCGGTTCGGAAAATGGTCTCCCATTGTTGCTCGAAGTTATTTGATGATATTTCTTTTCGACGGTTCACCGTCATATATATATGTATGATCATATAGAGAGGAAGCTGTGAGGAGGGTGAAAGAGAAAAAATTGTAACAAATAACCTAAATTTATATTTCTAACGATTCTCTGTTCCCTTTGTTTGATGTCAAAAGCGCAAATCATTTATCTTTGGAGACTTTTCTCCTCAACTTTATTCATGCACGGATTTTGGTATCCCCACATTCTGGGGACGAGTTTGGGGAAGTGTGGGGTTGGATAAAGTGGAAAATTTCTTTTCTCTCACATCCCGGAAGAGGAGTCATTGCACTGCATTATTAGAGCTTGGTGCTGGGGATGTACGAGGACAAAATCTTTGGATGATGGAAGGAAGTTTGATTCTTCCCTCGCGGCATTCTTTCGCTATTCAAAATCCATCTCACATCTCGCCTTGTGAAGTCTCTTTCATGCTCATCTTACACTGTGTTTTTTGTTGTCCTTCCTCTCTCTCTTCTCCCAGTCAAGTCCCCCTAAACAAAACGAGCAAAAGTTGATAATACCTCCAGGCAATATAATTCCATCCGAATGTGTGTGTATGAGTGTGTGTGCGGCATCCCTAAATCCGCCCTCTTCAGACCTCATCCCCCAATCATCCCCTGACTTCAGTGTGAATATCTTCCAGAGGTTGAAGATCCGAGGGATGTGACTAAATCAAAAGTCGCCGTCAAAATCTTTAATCTTATTACACATCAGTGATTGAGTTCTATTGCATTATCTTCGATTTATTTAAATGATAGCTCCAGCTCCATAGAGCTCCCATGAAAATCACTTTTGCATAAATTTGTCCCTTTGAGCGCCAGCAAAGTTACTGAAACTTTCTACACTCACTCTCTACTGGGTGCAGAATTGAAATTTTCAATACCTCATCCACCCTGTCGACCACGGAATTTTGAGGAGAGCTCTCAAAAGAAATCCCCACTTTACCCGGGATAATACGAACCCGCTCCAGCTTGACCTTTTGACTTATCAGTCTGTTTTGGGGAGCTTCTGCGGCGAATAATCCATTTGACCCGGTGGCAAATCCACTGTGTCATCCTCTCGATTTGCGAACACCCCCTTTGACTCGGGTAAGACACACTTAGGCACTCAGGTCTTGTAAGGGCTCATTTGTTCGATATACTTAACAACCCGGGTGGAAAATCAATCTTTTATCATTTGGAGAATTCTGAACCATTTTGGATTTCAGTCTGAATTGAGTTAGGATAGGCCGAAATCTAATTTAGAATCCTTCGTATGCTACTGAAACCAATGTAGAACTTGTATAAGTCCATCAGGTTAACAAGAATTCTTATTGAGGACCCATACTTAAAAGCTATTGCCTAATAAATTCTTCGAAAACTCGCTAAGATCATTTGTCTAATAATAGCACAATTCTTGCGTGTCAAAAGCTCCAATTGCCACCCACATTCCACGCGAGTTCCACTTATTTCCCACAGAAAGTATATGAAGAAGACGAAAGACCAGCCCCTGAACAGTGAGAATGCGAATTGATAGAAATCGCGAGGATTTTTCGCGGTGCTGAAGAAAAGTGGCAGCAAAAAAGACTATCCCACGCAGAAAAAAATGTTGTGAAATGAGAAAATTTTCTTTTTCCATGCGAAAGCATAAAAATGGAAATGTTGCGATTCTATTTAGTCATGATTGGTTCTGCTTTATTTCCGTTTTCCATATTTACCTTTTAAATTGTCTCGCGTGTTTCATGTACATATTATGGCAGGGATTGCAGTTGTAAGGTGGGTGACGAGGGTGTGTGTGGCAATTTTAGATTAAATTTCACAAATGCGGAAAAAACACGCGCGATATTTTTGTGTACAGTGAGCACACATGGAAATGAATTTAAGATTGAATATCAAACGGCAATCTTTGGAGAAAATGAAAACTTATCTCTTCCTGCACTTCCAAGTGGGGAATGTGAAGGAGCATTAATACAGTTTGATAAATTTATACCCTTTAGAATTGTTTGCAACACACAATCACAAAACATAGGTACTCAGAAAAAGTTGTTTTGAGAAAGTTCAACCAGTAGAAAGCTACGCCTGCACGCTTTCCAGAAAATTACTTTCGCAGTTGCGAGCTTTTTTCGTCAAACCCACACTCTCAATGGAGGATGGGTAGATTTTGTCATAGGACCAAAAGTAAATTGTTATTTGTGGTGGACTCGTGCAGACACGGAATCTACCGCACTGAGTAATTTATTTACTCAATCCTTCTGACCGCTTCAGTGACTTCTCGTGTGTTTTCAGTGCGAATTTGTGTTCAGTTTTGCAGCATTTCTGCATTTCAGAAGACTCTCAGCTACAACGCATCAAGCTTGAGCAAATACGAATTGAAATAGCAATGTTTGAAATTTAACAACCGGGATATAGGAGAGACGAAAAGAGTTTTGAAATATCCACGAAAAGGTAACTGATGGAATAAATTCGCTCAACGGACTGATCTATCTATTCAGAATGAATAATGACCAAAATTAACTCATTGTCGATGCTTGTCTCACCACATAATTATGGCCTTGTGGCTTTATAGCTGTGGCAGTAAAAATTAAAAGACAAAAAAACATAATTATAGAATCAATATTTCAAATGCGACAGTAATTTTCACCACTTTTCTAAATGATTTTCTCATGAATAATGCAATTGCAATTGCTAATTTTCCCGATATTTTAGATTGAACACATAGGGGAAAAATTCTCATAAAAACAATGAAAAAAGAAAAAAATGTAAAAATCCAGTAAAAGAGAATAGTAAATTGATTTGTGAAATTCCCAGTTGATTTTGCACCATAAAATTCCATTTGTGTTGGACAAAATCTTGATGCCACCTCGCAAATACACTCTTATCTACGCCGTCAATTCAACTAATTCACTTGTGGGTGGACTTTTTTCACTGGTGAAATTTTCATCGCGAAAGTGGGCGGCCATAACCACCCTCTGAGATAGAGAAGCCATCGCGTATTTTCGGTATGTCGAAAATTAAACAGGAATTCCGAGTCCGGGCGTTCCGCCACGAAAATGGGACGAAAATAGGGTGGCAATAAATTTTTCTCAGTGGCACACACTTTCCTCCCATATCTCCCCCTGGGCCGAAAAAAGGAAGAGGGAAAATGCAACGTTTCGTACTTTAGCAGTATATTTTTCCAACTCACTGTTTAACTGCAAGTTGAGGGAGCTTTTTGGCCAAAAGGGTGGCGCCCCCCACTTTTTCAGGCCTGCATCCCACCCTTTTATTTATCCTTCACCGGCCACGGTGGATGCACTTGCACCGGATAGGGTGGAGTTCACCGCCTCGGAGTTCCGGTGTGCACAAAATTTCATCACCACTCTCATTCGACCCCCAACCCCACTGAGCTTTCGCACTTCCAGGCTATCCGGGGGACAGTCATCGAGGGACTGATATGCACCGAGGGGTGAAGACTTGCGCATAAACTGCCTAAAAATTATATCATAAGTTTTTTCCCAAATATTGGTCGTGACTATTTTCATTCCTAACCCGGAAAATATAGCTTCAAACTCAACGACAACAATCAAATTAATATCTCGAGTATAAAAGCCATAAAAGCTTTTCTTTTCAAGCGAATTTTATATGAACTTCACACCAAATAGCGTCAAACACGAGAAAAATTCGCAAACATTCATTTTAAGCGACATTCGAATTTTTCTCATCCTCACCTGAGCTTTCTGCGTGTGCTTTCAGGTTCATTGTTCTTCATGTCAGTCGACGGTATGGGATTGGGGGAATTGATGCGTGGCAATGGATGAAAAACGCACGAGTTTGACACAAACAGCATCATATGTCTTGGGGGATTGTGTGAGCTGAAGAAAAAATCATCGTCATTGAGCAAAATGATGGCTTGTGCGATGCTTTTGCGGGGAGGCTTTAAGTGAAATGGGGATGTAAGCCGAGCTGAAATCCCTCCAATGTCTTTGGGGACTCACTCCAGGCCATTGTATCGCATTTTCTCTCGCTGATTTCCTCCCGGGTCATGCCCTCTTTTATTAGAATGCCAAAACCGAACCAGGGGGGTGATTTGACATATGGGTTGGGGGAAAAAGGCGAGAGATCAGAATACAGAGGCTTCTCATTGTTCCACTCCGGAATGAGATTGCTGGGTGGTGTCCACCAGAGTGATGTGATATCCAAGTGTGAGAATTGAAATCCTCACTCACCCACTTCACATGGGCCACATTAGAGACATTTATATGCCCCCAAGTGTGTCACAGATGAATGACGAAATGCTGATGGGTCGCTCGGGTGGTGAATGTGGTCCTCTGTGGACAATGCCAGACGGGAAAATACACAAGAGTACACGGATCAAGCTTTCACGGCTTAAGCGAAAATGCATTGTATGATTTTGCGCTCCCTTGTGAGATTTTCGCCTCCGAGGCCTATTTTCGTTGCAACGAATTTGTATTTCAGCTCAAACATTTTCATCCCCTTTCACACACACACACTCTTTTGATTTGGTCAGAGGGTTCACCGATTCAACCCCTCTGTCGAATATTATATCCCAGATGGAATTTGCCACAACTCAAAGACAAATTTCGGGCATTGGAAATTCATAGTAATATCCCAGACCTTTCCAGGAAACTATCAATTTATACGAGCTCAAGTGCGCATCAGCAGGGTTTTAAATATTGAAAGGGGTTCCTCATAATTTGCTTGTTTATTCGCCGATTATGTAGCGATTATATTGAATTACAAACATAAAATGTTATGCTAATACCACTCTATTTCTCTTCTATTTCAGGTCAGTACTGATGGATCATATACTTCCCTCTCTGACAATTCAATCGGATTACCAAATACATTTGCGCTAAAATTTCCAAGAGGAAGAGGGGTATGTAGATAATCTGGTGAAATCAATTAGTTGAACTCTAACGTGAAGGGGTGATAGAAAATAAGGTCTGATATGAATTATTTGAACACAGTTTTGAAATTTACCGAGCTTTATCAATCTTGGTTTATAAACCAATCTTGATGAATTTTTGATATGTTGCAGAGAGTATCGAAATCTAATCTTATAGTGCATGACCCACAGTTTTATCCCAATCAGATACTAAAATTTTACTAAGCCGAAGCAAAGACGATTCTTAGCCGGTTACAATCGATAATATAAAAAGAGAAAATGCTAAGCGAACGTGAAATAATTTTCTTGATCAAGTAAAAAAGAAGAAAATTGAGGCTTAATTATGAGTTGAAAATATATTACTAAAATTACACTCCATGTAAATTGAGCCACACTTTATCAATAACATCGTCAAAGGAGTTGTTGGCGGAGTGAGTGGGTTTCGTTGACTCTTGGCGGCTTCAAGTGGTTCTCCTAGGCTTCAGCCCTCTTTTCCCACTATTCAATTTGCCTCTTGAACATTTCCTTGACACTCAAACCCTCACAACACGAGTGGCAACGCGTGTTCAGTTCAATAATCACGCACTCAAGTACTCAAAGTCACTGTTAACTCTTGTTTTAGCTATTTTCCCTATTTCTAACCCTCTTCGACTTTTCAAATTCGGAGGCCAAAGGTATTTTGTACTTTAATTCATCTACAAAAAGTTACAATGAATTCACCTAATCTTTGTTATCCATTATACCAAATTCTATGTAGAAGGACGTAACTTCCCACAAATTCTCCTTCCCAAGCCATTCTCTGTTCCTTTGGTCGGGCTAAAATGTTGAAATTTAAGGTGAAAGCTTTTCTATGGCGCTCAAGTAATGCAAGTTTAAGCTGAAAAGTACACTGTGAGTTGCTGAGTCAATTGGGGTGTCTGAGTATTGCACAAGTTTCATCAAAAATTCACATACATGTCGTCCAGAGTCATTTGTATAAGTTTCACCTTTGATGGCATCCGAGAGGTACCTTCAATTGAACCGAGACCCTGGGTGAGGAGACCTTGCAGAGGAATCCTGAAGGATCATTTATTATTTGTAGCGTGGGAGTGCGGGGGTCCTGTTTGGGGACACTCGTTTTTTTTCTTTTCCTGGGTGAAGAACGACCGAGATGCTCAAAGGCGACAGATTCCACTTGAGCTGACCTAATTTCTCCCTCACACTCCTCGTAAGAGTGGCCCCAACAAATTTTGTGCGAAAGACAGTGGGTGGAATATTAAAATTTTTATGTGCTTCACCCTGTGGTGTGAAATATCGCCGGCACTGTGGGTGAAAATCGCCTTGTGCCACTTTGTATCAACATCTCGTAGCTCAGTGGTGGATCCTGAGGATGTGCGTGGAAGAATTTATGGGTGGTCATAAAGTGTTTGCTGGGCGAAACGCACGTTTGGATGGGAAAAAGGCGGGAAACGCATTCTTCACACTCTGACAAATATTACAACAGCCTCAGCATATCCCCCAATTTATCCACCATCCATTAAGGAATACCCACTGCCTTCAAAGAGGATCACAATTTGAGAAATTCTTCCTCGTCGCCAAATACTTGAAGGTGTGCAAATTAGTCTCATTTTCACATTCATCATATCTTTTTCTCACGCACATCCCGCCACATTCCCGCAGAAACTTTTCCATTAGCCCCGCATAGAGAAAAAATAAGAGACGGATGCTTAAGGGCTTACAATGATGTTTAAGAGTCTCAAGGTATGAAACATATTTCAAGAAAGTGACTCAACTGCCTCTGGATGTTATCTTGTAAGATTTATCGGGAGAAGCGAGTGTTGGTAAATTTGCAAGTGGAGTGTGATAAGAAAATAAAATTCTCTTTAGAACATTTACAAGGGAATTGTACAATTAGAACCATTACATCAGTATCTCTCTTTCGCTGAGAACATCTTAAGTTTGAGGAAGTTCTCATGTACGATGATGCTTTACAAGATTTTGATAGCTTTATTATGACAAAAATTTAATGTATACGACAGCGTGTTAAAAGATATTTTTAATTTTCTTTTTATGACTAAATGTAATTTAAATCGTTTTGAGAAATCTGTTTACAAAGAGTCTTTTTATGGATAAACAATTTATGCGACAATATAAATCTTGTGGGAATCCTTGAGTCCACAATTATAACTCTAATTGCAGGATTAATCCCAAAATATTGCCTATCTAATCGATGAAATATTAGCATCGATAATCCTTTCTCTATCTATAATACAATGTGTCATCCTAAAATCGATATGTATATAATTGCAACGGGATGAAAAAGGTGTTCAGAGTGCTTCTTCAACCTCTTTGGCCGCCCATTCCACCTCATGAAACGGTAATGATAGTGTCGATTAAATGATTTAAAACTGTCGAGTGGGTTTCGACAGTGGGATGTGGCTGTGGTGGTAAAAGTTATAAACTGTAGTTAAGCCTGATTACAAGTGTCATTATAAAACCCCAAGCCATACACGATGAACACTTTGTTCCTGCAGCCAGGCTAGAGAGCTTCCTCTCCTTGTCCCGGAAAACTTTCTATCCGTGTGTTGTGTGTATTTTTGTCATGAAAGAGTGAAGGAGACAATTTGTGCTGTGCCTCTCCTTCTGACCTCCGATGCACAAGTTTGGGATGGAAAACTGGTGGCGACCATCTTTCTGAGCAGCTGCAGCAAAGCCTCCCCGTTGGCTCCCCCAAACTCCCCACCCGGTGGACTCTGCATGGATGAGGCGAGGGAAGATAAACGAGTTGCATGGTTATGCAAATTAAAGCATTTCAACTCGGGTAGAAGGAAGAGCGTCCAACTTTTCACAAATCTTCCCTGAGATTTTCCACCAGCGTGCATTGAGCATTGTATCGAAAATGCCGAAACTCAAAACTAAGAGTGGGGGATGACAGGGTTTGCTGCTGAAAATAGCAGAAGATTTAACAGTCATCAATTCTGCACAGCACAGAGAATTATAGTGGGTTCAAACATTTCTGCATCTTTATGCTTCGAATTTCGAATAGCTAAGACATTTCCATCAATTTAATGAGAAATATTTTCCCATATTTGGCTGATTTTAATTTGCATAGCAGAAAATTGATTTTCCGAAAATAAGCATGAATAATTTGATAATAATGTGACGCAAGTGCGGAGGAGTCAACGAGAGAGGCAGTTCCACGGAATGACAGAGTTGAATTTAATCTTGCCCTTTATTTCATTACTGTTTTTGGCTATTTTATTGTTCATAATAACTAGGGTACTTCTAATCAGCCATTGAGTTACATTTTACCACGCACTGCAATTATTTAGCTTCACATGCTTCTGACATTCACAATGAATTTCATGGTTTTCTTCTACCCTGCATCTCCTAAATGAAATTATGATTAATTTAGAAAGGAAAATGGTTCTCCGATAAGTCTCTTTTCGTGGAAATATCGTATATATTAGGGGCTCAATTTTGTGTGTGGGTTAAATTATGCTGAAAGTGGGTTGATCAGCCAGGTGAGAATTTCATGTTATATCTCAAATATAAGGTGAGAATGACACGTGGAAGGGCAGATATTTAAGCCATGAGAATTACAATGGAAATTCGTCAAACCGCCCTCATATTCAACTGTCAGCATTAGTGATAGTGCATTTTTTTCTGACCAACAAATATTTTCCACAATTGATCTCCCCTCTGGCGTTCTTCTCTTTCGACAATAATAAAGTCATCATTTTTAACAAATGAACAGTATATAAGAGGAGAAATTTGTAAAAGGAGATCTCTTGGTATATTCCTACAAGTCTCTCTGCCTATTTACCGAAAATCATCGTGATTATGCAGAATCTATTACAAAATATTCGAAAGAATGACTTGAATGTGAGTCAAATGGAATTAATTCCCCGCACAGCCACGAATATTCTTTGTTGAAAATATTTTTTTTGTGAAGCCATATAACTCGTCATGTTTGAATTATATAATAATAGGACAAAGAGTGGCCCCTTTAAAATTTTAAAAATTCAATATTTACAATCGAGTCGTGCTGAAAATGTATTAAAAAAAAATGCCGAAGCTTTGAAAATATGTTCTATCAAATCAATAATCCGCTTAACATCATATAAAATACTGTGGCACTTTTTTATACGTGGGAATCTCTTCAAATTTTCATTCACCACATAATTATATGTGTAGCTTTTCTACATAAGCTACCAAGTTTTGGATTCTTGGTCCCGGATGAAATCCCATGAAATATTTTATGGTCATTTTAAATTTTGAATAGAGTCAGAATTTGTAAATTGTGTGAAAATGCTAAAGCCGCCACTCGAGCCAGACAAAAAGTCTGCTAATTTGATTAATATTTCAGGAAATTTTATGACCTTATATCTCTTAAGTTGTTCTCACACTTCTCTCGTGATGGAATTTAGGTAATTTCTCTTAATCTGCAAAATTAAACATACAGCTATTTTGCGGGAGCAATTCAAAAATTTACATATTGGCAATTAAAAAAGAATTTTAGCCCGTTTTCAGTTACTCAGCGGGGGTGTAAATGTTTTTCTCCCCGCAGAAAAATAAACACATACTCAAAAATGTTCATTAAAAACATGGCATTTGGGTAATTTGAGGAATTTTAAATAGAATACCAGCCACAGTGGAAATGCGTGAAATGAGCAATAAAATGTATGCAAAAGAGGGAATTCAGTATATTTTTGCTGATGATGGTCTAACAACATCTCCGCATTCAGCATTCAAACGGCCACTCATTTGATTCATGCCGTTCAAACACTAAACTAAACCCATGAATGCAAAAACATGGGACGATGATGGGCATTTTCTGGGATATAAAGAGAAGAGCTGGATATTCCGTTTGCATCTCACACTCTGGCCACTCTGATGGGATCGTCTCCTCGGCTGTTGTGTGTATATGAGCGCTGATTGACCAAACCAAACACATTCCGGTCGATTACATACCAATTACAGTTGATCAAATTTTCAATGTAACTCGCCCAATACGACCCAATCTAACACACACAACCCCCAATCGATCAGACTGAGAGTATAATAATCACGAAAATGAGAGAAGCCACCAGAACACAATGGCCATTGACAGAGTTGCGATGACTTCAGTCTTTGTTTTAGATGAGGCAATTAAAGATAATAAAGCGAACTTGGAAGTGATAAATATTCACATCAAAATTTATTTGAAATAGAGCAATATTGGGCAGGCTCGATCCTTTATCCTTTCTCTCTTATATAAATGTTTAAACATCTAAAAATCAAGATATGGATTTAAATTAAATGAAAGGATTTATTTTAAATCTAATTTTGGTATCCTTTCGCCTAGAAAGACTACAACATTTTAACCATTTGAACAATCTTGTATCTAGAAAAATGCAATCCATCACTCTATGTCGACGGATTGCGGGGAGGAAATGGATTTTGTGGCATGTGGAAGGAATTAAGGGCGAAGAATAGTGCATATCAGTGTAGAAAAAAAACTGGACTAAAAGCTTTGGAAATGTTGCAAAATTATATATTCAGAAGGCATTTAATTTTTCGGTGTGCAGAAAGAGGTGAGCAAGTGTGGAGGGCAAAGAAAAAAAGGGGTTCCAGAAAAGTGGATTAGTTTGTTCGTGGAATTCCAATTTCTGACCGGAGAAAATTATAGGTTCTACCTACCTCAACCCCTTAGATTTGAATTTAATGACCTCTGTCCGGTTTTTGTGCGTCTCGCGCGCTGTTATTTTCGTCTTGGCGATACTGCATAATTAAATGCATCACGCACACTCTTTGGATGCTAAGTGAGTGTCTTTCAAGGAATCACAGAGAAGAATTCTTGGTCAACTCGACGACATATAGGTAGCAAAAATCCATTTCCATTAAATTCTCCCAGAAATCAAACAAAATTTCTGCCTTGATTGAGTCCCACCCCCACTTTTTCACTATGAATATTTTATTGACAGGACGATGCATATAGAAAATAATGAAATTTCATGTGATTGAATTCAATATATGACTGAAGATGAGATATGACTCTGGGTTATGGAAAATTTGTGAAAGAGCCGCCCGAAGCCTTTTTCAACATCAACATACAAAAGCAATCCAATATTGACATTTATTTATTGGAACAAGCTCTTCCAATTTGATGGACCACTCGTCACCTACCCTTCGCCGCTAGTAATGTGTCACTCGCTGAAAGGGTTCAATATCCCATGTAGAAATACTCTTTACAATTTTCCTCTCTTTGTCTCTGCTGATGGGCGCCGTGAAAAGTGGCATGGGAGTGGAAAACATGACACAAAAATTCTATATAGGGGTCAATTTAACCCTCGACATTGATGGGAACAATTCACATGCCCCCAAGGTGTTCAAGAATGTTTCTTGTATATCTGTCTGTACAATGCATTCTATATATCCAGTAAATTAATATTGTCGGTGATTGAAGTTTAAATGTTCAGCACCTTAGGCCCAGCTTTCAATAAACAATACCCTAATTTCCCGCCCCCTCAAAAACTATTTAATCCCCAACAAGAACGACCCATTTTGTGGGAGAATAGTCTAGCTCCGGTGTATGATTTCCCACCGAGAAATTGGAAGTAATTGCTGCTGAAATGGGAATAATACTGGGAGTAAAATATGTAATTATAGTAATTAAAGTCCCCCTGCTCATGCATATAAAACATTATTGGGAATGAGAGAAAATAATGTCTATGGCGTCAATTTGTCGGTTGAATTTTGCTAGTTTTCTTCCGGTTATTAGGTATAGTTACATTAGATTTTACTAAAAGGTCTGGTGATTTCTTCAATACATCCTTCCATATTATGTAAAAATTAAATAAAACATAAATATAATATATATAACAAAGCAATTCGGAAAATGTATTTGATATACATTTTTTTTTTTAATTTCATCATCCAAATCCAGGATGAGCCGACAATCACGCAACAGACAAAGCTATACAAGAGTAAGAGAGAGATAAGCTCCATTCTGGATAATGGAAATTGACAATGATGTCGATACAGAAATCGATTCACTCTGCTTCTCACTTTCCAAAAAGTGCGAGTCGCCACAACTGCTATTTCATTTTGAATGGAGAATCCTCTGTAAAAACAACGCATTTATAATCCCAACTCCTCTGGAGCAAATATACGGTTTTTTTTTTGCCGAAGCACCATTCATCACACGATCATATTTTCCATTTTAGGAGAATCTCCAATATCGCTGTTCTGAATTTGAACACTAAACTCTTGCACTATCGCCAATCTGTCTCTCCGCTTCGCGAAATTGAAATAAAACAATTAGCAAAGATATTTCATCAATATCGCTCGTGAAAAAATTGAATAGTTGGCTAGACAGAACTCTTTTACATACGTCTGTGAGTGAATATCAGCCGAAATTTGTAGCAGTTAGTTTTTGTGAAATTGAGTTTTGTTTTACAAAAGGAATATACTTTTGGTTTTTGACGTAAAATCAATACATGTGTGTGTCTCCTTTTCCAGTAACATCCCCAAAAAATTTCACATCTCCTCCCCATTGAACAATAATCTCCTCATCATTCACACATGCAATATAATGAACATTTTTGCGGGGGAGTCATTTTGGGTGTAATGTTGAGTTTTGTTGAAAATGATGAAAGTGAGCATCGTTCAAGTGAATTTCTGTAATTGACGCCAACGGCATAGAATACTCTATCGCAACTCAAATCCACCCTCAGGGGGTAAATACAACCCCGCATGACTCTCGATATTGCCACCCAGTCGAACCCCGAAAACTATATGAAAAGTTGGTAGTTGCTGCACATGTGCTGTAACAGGAAGAAAATATGAAACCAATTACATCCCTTCCATCCGAGTGGCTCAAAAGGCCATATATGGAGAAATCAATTTTGTGATTTAATATTCTCCTCCTGACTCCCAATGTTTATACACACACATTTATTGTTTGAATCGTGGAAAACAATTTCCTGCTACTTCGTAACTCTCATTTTCCAAGCAACGCCCTTAGTACTCATCGCAAGACGTACAGGAAGTGCTGTGTGCATAAATCCGATGAAAAATACACCAAACTCCACCTCGGGGCCTTTTCTTACCGAATATTTTATCCGTGGATCGAGGTGAAAGGGAGAGATATACAGCATGAAGCACAATTTTAGAGTCAGTTTTCAGAAAATATCCTTATGGAATAACCTACTTGTAGATTAAAATTGGACCTAAATATCGTAAATATTAGTGTTTACAAGGCTGTATCTTCACATACTTTTCCTGTAGATGTCATTTTATAGTCAATAGGTATTTTACTTAAATACCTACCTGTATTTACCATTAACTATTTTAGGGATACTCACACTGAATATCAAAACTCAAAAGAAAGTACCGCAAAATTTCCACACTAAAAAATGTAATTACCGTTCAACACGAAAATATCTTCCCGGTTGAGATAATTAACCTAAAAAATTTCCACAGTTTTACCCTCTCCGAAAGCCACTGACCACAAGTTGCCAAGCAGAAAAATTTCCACCTGGCAAAAAGCATTTGTATTTCTATACAGAAAAGATATGAAGTGAGGAAAATACTCTGTAAATTTTCCACTTGGCTTCATAATCCGAAAGAAGTGATATGAATAGTTCGCTTTTCCCGGGGTGTTCAACATGCTCTGGCATTTTTTCCCTACTTACCCAGAAACCCAAAAAAAGGTGTGTGTGATGAGATGCACCACTATTAGAGTACTATCATTTCAAGGGAGTATCGCAGTTTTTTTTCACCCTTTCGCTTTCCCTCGGAAGCCCTCATGCTCGTTCTTTAGCAATTTAAATGCAAAGTACATGCCTGTTTTCTACAATACATGAGAATTTCGCATTCATTTGCATATGCACACGCATTGGGACGATGAGGTGAGGGTGTTTGGTGGATCTTTCCCACCACTTCAGCCACATATCGGGGTTACTGGAGGCTGCCACGGGATGTGGAGCTCAGAGTGAATAAATTCCCAGCTGCCTTTTGAGTCCTCGAAACACGGGAGGGTCGGATGAATGCACTCGCACACCAAGTGTTCCACATTCGATGGGGGAGAGGCGAAAATGGGGCACATCGCGGTGACAAGTCCGGATAGAACATTTTCTAGGAGAAGCTCACCCTAGCATGAATAGAGGGTGAATATCCTTCTTTTGAGGTCACTGGCCGACTGGGCTCTTGTCGTCGAATACTCGAATTCCAAAACCCCCTTCAATGCGCCTTTGACATCTTCACGGCTGGATGTGCTTGGGGAAAAGCGTCCGAGGCAATTTTTACCCCTGATCCTTTGAACTTTGTGCTAGAAAACTTTTATTGCGACCATATCATATATACATACATATATCAGTGTGCCTAAAAAATTTTGAAATATAAAGATAACAATTTAAAATCTTATATTAACAATTTATTTTTAGGACTTTTAATTTGATATTTTATTCCTATAATAAAAACGATTCACCATCTAGTCTAGTTCATACTCCTTGCATTTTTCAATCGAAAATTTTTAGAGGAGATATTTTTTTATATGACCGACTGTACCCAGGGTGACTCTAATATTTTTCCATACTTATCTTCCTAAAAAAAACTTGTTGTTATCACGAGAAACTGAGAATATTATATCACGCAAACGCAACAGTTGCACGCTTAATAAATCGTTTCCGTTCTGTGACCGTTTTCGGGTCACAGTTAAACACAGTGAATATATGGGTCGCTTTCCTGAGTCCTTTATTTATGGCTGGTGACAGGTAAATATACCAATTAACTCACAAGAGTATGTAAAAAAGAATTATTAATACTTGAGTAGATTTAATAAATCTATAGTGGTTTGTTAAAGATTTTTAAGTATAGATAAAAATAGTTATCGAAAAAGTTATGGATTTCTGAATCCCAAAATTATTGCAATGTTTGCAATGTGTATGCTATTTTATTATTGGATGGAAGATGGGATAAGAATTGGTTTCGTTCTCTAACGCTAAATTTAATTGATTTAATTTAATATGACAGAAACCTCTTAAAATTATTCAATACTCATGGAAAAGTCATTCCCTCTTTAGAACTTAACCTTTGAGATTTCCGAGGTCACACAAATCAAATGGCCAATTAAGTTAAATTTGCTCTCAATTTGACATACATATGTATATATATTTATATATTATAAATGGTTATCATAAGCTCATCTATAGAAAATCTAAAGCTGTCGTCATTCTGAAAATAACCATATATTTAACCTGATGCCATAACCCTTATACTCCCTTTTATATTCATTTACCGAGAGTGTCATTGATAGTACTTTATGTTCTTAGAATTGGAAGCATAGGTTTTGTCTCATCTCAAAATGTTTCTCGGTGACTGAGGTGGCAATAATACCTTGAAAATTTTGTTGGTCGTTAGTGGAGAAAATAGGACTTTGTACCAGCAGTGTTGCAATGATATTTGTTATTGTTGAAGCTGTTCGTGATGGAGCCTTAAGGGGTTATTGGGAGAATTCCAAGCATCATTTGTAACGAAAACCTCCACGGATGGATCTCAGCATGAGAGCTGTGTATTGGTATTTGATCCCTTTCGTCTGCTATATCAGGGGGCTGTGGTGGGACCTAGGGAGGGTGGGTGAGATAAGAGAGAGACACAAAAAGAAGATGCTGATGTATATTTCAATGATACGGGGTTGAATAAACCACCCCAAAATGGTTTTCCTTTTCACCGTCACTGTGGAAAGCGGGGGGCCTCGGCGTCGAGACAAAAATAACAAAAGCAGATATGAGAAATTCACAACAATTTGGTTCCTGCTACCCAAGGAAAATCTCATACATTCCCTGTGAATCCGTGACGAAGGATGAAGGAGGGTTGCTCAAGAGGCGCACAGACAAATCTTTGAATAAACGTGAAAACGTTTCCATAGAGCGCTGTTATTTTTTAGAGATGGTTGGAAGACCCCACCCACCGCCCAAGTTCCAAACATATTTGTATTTTCGTCTTTTGAAGCACTCTTCGAGGTCGCTCTTGATCGGATATGTCGGAAAATTCACGGGGTGGTCGCGTGTTTTTCTCGCTGAGGATCTTGATTCGTGGATGATGGGTCTAGAGAGGCAGCTTATCTGCATGAAAAGTATTATAAGATTGCTGCTTCATCTCGGTTTTTCCCTCTTAGCTGTAATTTTTCCAGACTTTTTAAGAAACATTTTAAAGACTTCGATTTCAGTTTCAAATGATTAGGATAAATTTGCAGCTCTTATATTTATTCTCCGGAACATTGAATTAAATTCCTTAAAATTACCGATACTTTAGGCTCCTTTTATGTTTTACGGGATAGGGGGGATAGGGTATATAAATTAAGCCAAATAAAGTTCTTTTTATAGGAAAATCCAGCCAAAAAAAGTGATTAATTGCGAGGGCTACATATTCTCGTAGCAACAGTGCCCACAGAAAAGGTTTTTTCATTCAATTTACCTTCACAACAATGGCACCCAAAGAGATTAAAGTGGGTGAAAACTCGGATGAATTTCCTTTGTGATAAATTTTCCTTGCAAGAGAAAATCAATAAAATGTAACAGAGATATGATTTTTTTATTCACCGAACATTTCTTTTTAAAAGACAGATAAAGGCTTTCCTGCCTAATTGTTCTAATTCGTGAATTTCAATCTGACAAATATTTACTCGCAATTCAAAGGGTCCAAGTTGCCGACAGTGTTAAAATATCACATCTTTTCCCTCTCGATAGGCAAAAGGGAATTCTCTAGACACCGTCATACTTTGGAGCTAACAAGTGTTGTATTTTAAAATTATTATTAAGCGCGCAAAGACCTTTTAATGACTTGAGAAACTTTGTAGATTTTCCATACACCCTCGCACATTCATTCTTATTCAACATTATATTAAATGTCACCCCGTGGAGGGGGATTTTTATTATTCAAATTGAATTATTTTCACTTTATTCCGCGCTCTGGAGCTCAGATGGAAAATGTGAAATTAACGAAAATTTTCACCAATGCTTCAGCTATGTTAACATCTTGCGGGATGTGGGAGGAAAATTTTGTGACATTGTGGAGGGCGAGGCGTGTTCGTGCAAACTTTCCCTCAAGGATCACGGAAAAAGGCGGATTTTCCACGACGACCTTGCTTTTCCCTTTTTTCTTAAGCAATTGCTTTCTAACAAAAAAATGAGCAAACTTCTTGGCGCAGAAGGGGTGGGGGTTGAATAATTCTTATTCGCAATAAATTCACTCGGTATTTCATATAAATTCAAAATGATGGAATATAGCCATAAAAAAATTTCCCCACATGCTTTTGGGGTTTGTCAATAAAATTAATTAGTTTTTTTTTGTCGAGCTTTTTGCTCTACCGCGTGCCTTCTAGTGAATTAATTTATTTCACTCCTTCACCACTAAATTCCATTTTTCCAGTGCCTTCAAATTAAAATAAATTATATACCGACCGATGTTTTTTTTGCGCTCGAGAGATATTGAGCGAATGGGTGAATTTTTAATGTTACTCCAGAGAGTGTCGTATAAATTTTTTGGGTGGAGACAGAGGCATTATGCCGGTGGAAAGGTGGCCAAAGAGACACACAAACACCAAAATTCTATCGTCTGCTTTTAATTAAAATTTTATGTTTCAGCGCATAAATGTGTCAGCCTAATTGATAAATTGAAATCCTATTAGGAATTCTCGTATCTCTCGAAGCTGCTGTTCTTCATCATGTTGTTCTTTCTGTCGCTGCAACACCGACTCCGTGCTTCTCTCTCGTTCTTTCCCATATCATCCAAAGGTCTCACCGTCACCAGAGACACGGTGATGGAAAAAATTTGTCCACGGCACAAGAGAAATTCTCTCATGGCAAATGGTATTTATCGATCTTTAATTCATCCTCCGTGTTCCTGAAATAGTGTCCCATCTACATCTTCTTAACAGTCTGTCAATCGTTCGATTTTAGTGTAATTTGACTTCAAGGCAAATCATTCTATAATATAATATATCATGTGAAATTATTTTTATCCAAACTATCAAACAAAAAAAATATGGTCACTAGAGAAATATTATTTTGAAAACTAAAATTTTGGGATTTCTTTATTAGATTTTCTAATAATTATTAATGAAAAACTTTGCTTTATGAAAACAAAATCTTTATTTTCAATACCAAATCATTCCCGATCCAGGCCACTTGAAAGGAAGAGATCAATCTTCGAAATCACCTGGGGAATTCTGCTGAGTCCACTCCTATATATCTCTTGCCTTATAAGAGCCCGACAAAAAAGGTGCCTCAAAAGGCGGTAAAAATAAACATTCAGGTGTCAGTGACACATTAATAGTGACTCCACTCCATTGTAAACTGTTGTAATGAAAATGTTGTATAATGTGTGCTCCCACTCGTACAATATTCAAATTAGCCGTCGAATTAAAGTCGATGACAAACCGTAAAATTTTACACATTGCCCGACCATTATTCAAGTGCGGTGTTCTTGCTATTCCCATAAGCTTCTCCTTCGCTTTAGCTGAGATTTACTGCGCGAAGTTATGTTATTATATATGTATGTATATAAATGGTGAATATTTAATTGCATGCGGACAATAATGGAATTCCTGACAGTTTGGGTATTTGCATAAGTTAATGAGGATATGGTCAAATGGATTATCCGGGGTATTTCCTGTCATCGAATTATTGTCAGTTTATGATTTTTTAATGATTTTTTTTGTATCCTTGCATCTAGGGCTTATTTACACGTATGCTTGCCAAATTCAATCCTGTGGCATCATTTGCAATTTGATCACCAACAATATCGAATTTTGATCATCTATATAGCATGAAAATATAATATATATTTATCAACATTTTGTTTGTAATATGCAAGAGAAATTATTATGGTGTGGCTTTTTAGCGGGTGAGTGAAAATGAGTTGATGCGGTGTTTTTGTTCATCAAAACTCCCTCGCTATTATATATGGAAAAGTTTTTGACGCTTTCCACCGTAAATCACGCGTTTCGAGACAGTGGAAAATGCAGAATGTTTTGTTTTAATCTGCGAATCCACTCAGTGATAATTCCCAAACCCTCCTTTTTATTGTCGTCATTTCGCGGGGAGCGCCAAATGAATATAAAGTGGTAACCTGGGGGGATTTAGTAATCCAATGCATGGGGGGAACAGGTGTAGAATCCTTGTTCCGGTTTCAATTTGTTGAGCATGAGCTTAGCCGCTGCTCTCGATCAACAGTATTCTTATTATTCTATGTTATCATTTCAAAAATTGGAAAACAGATATTGCATTTGTGCTCGTAATTTATAAAACTTTGTAATAATTTTTTGGGTATCTACTATGTAAATCCTTATTTATTTTAAATATAATAATATCCCTGATTCTTAAAATACGACTTTTATACGATGTTGATTGTTCAGTTAACTCCAAAATGTCGAAAAAAGTAAGAGGGTTGCTACTGTATTTTTGGTGTGATGAAAAATAAGAGTGCAACACTTTTCAATTAATATCCCAGACGTCAAATAAGAAAAGAAAATATTTTTCCTCGGAAAATCCTTAATGAACTGCCCGGGAAAGTGGGAAATACAGGAAAGGACTCTCCCTTCCGCAAGGGATTAATGAACACTGAGTGAGGAGATTCTTCTCAAGAAAATTATAGAAAACTAATTGCATCACGATAAATAAAAACAAGCGGTGGAATGTGCAAGGATGCGGAGGAGATATAAAACATTTGGACGTATTGAGGTTCAATTACACAATTTCGTCTCAAAGATTAATCAGCAGAAATATTTTGCTGGCTTTGAAAAGATTGTAGAGTCGATTTGTAGAACATGTAGAGTTACCTAAATTTATTTCTAAAGTTTATCTTGCTTTCAAACTGAATATTTTCTCTCTTGGTCTCTTTGGATGATTTTGCTGGCATTTTTTGTGTATACAAAAAAGTCTTTGGTGGACCCATTGAAAAGATAAATTCATTGGAAGTTCTTGTGTTGAGAGCAGATTTAATCGATGAACGCTTACATTGCGCTTTTTACCATTATTTTATTAATACGATCACTCATCGGGCACAACACAAACACATCAAATGAAATAATTCTGAAGCCTCTTTTTTTTCGTGAGAGTTCATACACAGAAAGGCACGAATTTGTTCACCAGAGTGTAAGAAGAGTGAGAGAGTCAATCAAACAGTGATCACAATCGATTAATTTTCTTCAGAATGGTTTTAACAAAACCACATCCATTCTATTCATATCTACGCAACCATTTCATCCCAACTATCCAGTACACAAGAGTTATTTCCAATCTCCCCCTTTGATGAATTGCTCATGAGTGCCGAGATATGTTCTGAAAGGAAGATCCCAAACAATCAATGGATATGCGGCTCAAATAAAAAAAAACACAATTGCGAATAAATCTCTTTTTCGTGTGCGCCTCTGTGCCTCGAAATCGCGAATATTTATGAAAACCCATCCGGGAGAGCAATTTTCAGCGATACACAATTGAATGCTGAGCTTTTGCTGGTTTACAAAAGCTCACTGCAGAGACGCATCAATAGCGAACTGTCTCATTTTGTGCCGAATGAAATGCATACTTGCCTTTTCCCTATCGCTACCCCTTCCATCGTCCACCAGACATTTTACATTTTCCCACCCACTGAAAAACATATAATCAGCTCAATTTGATGCTGCAGACAACCCGATCGACTTCCCTGATATCCCAAATTACGCTCATGCAGACACTTTCGAATAGCGCTAACACTAATGGAGAAAATAGAGAGAGCCGCCAAAAAACTAGAACTCATATCAATGTCTCTCAATTAAGTGATTAGTGTGTGTTTGACATGATCGATTATTCGGGCATTTTTGTCTTTTTTCCGGTTTTGAATCGCACTTATTGTATCGATTTTTCTTTGATTCAGCCGTTGTGATCAGAGCGACAGGTTTGAAGAAGATTAACACTTTATCAGATAAACTATCGTGAATCGTTTTGAAAATTTTATTTTAAGAAATTGTGACAATTCATCTTAAAAAATTCAAAGAGAAAATACTTTCTTCCCTAAAATCAAATGAAAAGTTCTCTAAAATCAAATGAAAATTCTCTAAAATCAAGTGAAAATTTCTGATCACTTTTTCAAGGGGTGTAAATTTATGATAATTTTCAAAAATTATTAGGTAATTCCTATAGGAACAAAATTCGGGACAAGCATGTCAACCATTCAATTATGAGTCAATTATCTGTGACGATCAAAGCAATTTATTTTAGATTATTTTGCCCCCAAATCATCTTCCAAGCGAAACATCCTGCAGATGGATGTTTCAGTATGTCTTTTGACGAAATATGAAATTGGCAGTCTCTTTCAGGGAGTGCATTTGATAGGAGGGTTGCCTATAATTTTCTTGTTTACTCTTTTATTACATAACGATTATCGCAAGCTGAATAAGGAATTAATTTACTTAATCTCTTCTATATTTCTCTTTTCTTTACAGGTCAGTATCTCTTTCGGGAAATTGGTATGTTTTTTTAGGAAAATTTTGGGCTTATAGGAAAATTGGTATGTTTTACAAATATAATAGATCCTGTAATTATTTATATATTTTAGTAATATTTTAATACACATGTGCAAATTTTGGAGGATTTGTCTTTTATGTATATTTTTCGTGTAATATTTTAACAATTGACTTTACAGTACAAATTCACTCACACAGAAATCACCTCTGTACTCCCTCTTTGACCATCATCATCATCCATTTTTCCCTTTTGGGAAAATGGACATGCAAAATTTATTTTAAATTGCATTTGAATAATATATGAAGATTTGTGGGGATTTGAATGAGTTTATTCAACCCTCTCTGCTCATTGTTTTTTTTCTACCACTTCCTCCCAGCCGATATTTTATATTATTAATGTAAATGCCTGTAATTCCATATCGAGTGGTTTTTCGGGGGTTGCCAAATGTCCATATTTGAATGAAAAAAAAAATATGTTGAGAATGAGGGTTGCAAAAAAAAACAAATTAAAATGATATTCACACATGGCATCGTCCCCCATGATGGTCATTTTAATTTTCCCCAGTTGGGAAATTTTTCAAATTTGATCATCTCTCTCTGACCATTTCTTGCGTCACAGAATCTCTGCTGCGTGAATTTCGATGGTGAAAAGTGTTAATTATACAATTACTCATTTGGAAGTTGAGTGCGGGAGGCTTCTCTGGCAATAGGGGTGATTTTTCACACTCTTTCACTTATCCTACTCCCCCAACACCGAAAATACTTTGTTGGCGTTCGCATTCTTCTCTGAAAGACTCCCCAAAATTCATGCTCAGCCTCGGCTCAAATTCATTCAATCAATCATATTTTAATTAAACTTGTAATAATGTTACATGCTGTGTGAAATGGGGTTACACGGCAGGAGAGATTCTACTGTACGCCACGTTCAGGGAAGACACAAATGGGGGATGGAAAAGGGTTAGAGAGTGACCCTGAGTAGAAGGGGGACCATTGAATGAATTTTCCGGAATTTTCTTACAATGTCCATTGTGAAAATGGTTTCTTTTTCATTTTAAGGACATGCTTTCACATTTCAAGACATAGTGACATAAAATAATAAATTACATTTAAAAATTACATTTAACCAAAATTCTTATAGATTTTACAGTTTATTCAGTAGTAAGATTTTCTCAATTATTTTAAGGCAAATTCTAAATTTTCTAAGGGACACTGTCAAAAGTGTTATATAGCAAGCAATTTTAGCTTTCCGGCAATATAACTTAACATTTGGAAAAAATTTATCTTCATAATACAGATCATTTCAAATTGACAGTGTAAAAGTTCTTAAATTTCATTCAAATTCTAATTACATTTCTCGTGAATTTCAAATCGATCACTATCTTCTGACAACAAGATGCAATTGTCGATTTTTTTTAATAAAATATATATTAGAATAAGCTGAATTTGTAACGATTCATCTGAGAAAAGTCTTCACACTTCTCCTACCCTCGTCAGTGAGATGTTGATTTATATTGTGAAGAAATTGCAGACATTTCTTCTTTTCCAATACAGCGCAATATTTGTATTTATTCTGTCCAACACGTACTGACAATTTATTTATTTTTGCCTTTTACACCCCGAAGAAGCGTCGCATATGAACGTCAAACGGGTCACCCTCATTCTCTTTTCATTGAAAATAGAAAATTCCATAAAATGAGAAAATGGACAAATGGCGCAAAAATTGGAGGGTGGGTGAAATCAATAGTGGTGAAGGAAAGGCCAGGGGTTAGGAAAACCCCATTTACAATTTAATTGCTTTTGCCCATGAATCGATTTTGGACCAACCACAATGCGAGACGATGGGAAGTCGGATGTTTCCTTTTTGGCCGAAATGAGGCAATTATTGAACATTTATCAGTTATGTTATATCTCAATTCAAGGGAGAGAAGATCAATACATATGGGAGATTAATGAGGTGGATTGACCTCTGCGGGACTCACTGGAAATATGCAGGATTCCCAGATAGTTTTTGGTGGAAATTTCAACAGATTAGATTAGTTCTCATGAACTAATTTTGAAATCCCGTGAGGTGGAAGACAAATCATGTTAAATTCTGTTGAAATATATGTCTGTGCTCTTAATAATTGACGCTCTAAGTTGACCCAAAAGTCATTACTCAACAAAACTCATGCGGAATTTTGATGGAAGATGGAAAGTGGAATGGATGAGGAGTCTCTCGACATGGAGTTTTGTTTATATAATAACAAAAGTTTCAAGTACAATATGGATAGATATTCTATATTGGATTTCCTACTCGTAAATTCAATAGACTCTCTTCTCATCTGCTTTGAAGGAATGAACATTGGGTTATGTGAATATTATTGGTCTGTCTTTCAATTAGAGCTCACACCTAAAATTCAACCATGTCTCTCTAGCACATCATTTATGAGGCGCACACACAAGACAGAAGGGAGAACAAAAGTTCGGTGGAGAATGGCAAGACAAAAGGGGATTGATATGGATTGTTCAAACAAATAGGGATCACTCCATCATGGGCCACGATGGGTGCTTTTCCATCCACCACTGCTCTATTTTCAATCTTTCAAGCACAGCCTCGACACTCACGAATATTTCATTCCACCATCACTCCAGATCCTCCAGATGGATGGAACAGAACTTTCTCAGAAAGCGTCAGTCGCCCTCCCAGAAAGCTTCTCGCATGGGAATACAATTCCATGCTTTAGCATCGAGATATTGACAAAAAAAACCCAGAGATCCGTACTGGCGATAGGTTCAACAATGCTGGGGATTGATAGTTGGATCAGAGACAAACAATTCACTGACAGGAAAGCTCAAATCATAGATTTTGCAATGAGAAATATGCCAAAGGGGGGATTTAAATATTCGGCAGCTCTCTATGTCGTTAGATGGTTTCATTATCTTTCTAAACCTACCCAGAGGAGTTCTTCTCGTACCTTAAAGCTATATTACTTAAGATAATGATGAAGAGACCCTCTCCACTGAGACGGGTCACTTCTCCTAACATTTCGCCCAAAATGGCCATGAGGGTGATAATATAGAGACTTTAGCCGGGCACTTTATCATTTTTTTTATCCAGAAGGGACCAAAAAATTCTGACTTGTGATTTGTAGAATTTTCTTTTTCGGCACCGGAGAGAAAATGTCAAATAAGTGTTTCGAAATGCATTATAGATATTTATATATAAGCTCATCTCTGTCTATATTTGTATAGGGAGGGTGCTATTCGTTCAGAAGCTGTGGCGTTAGATAAATCGATCAGAAACTAACCACCACATGACGCCCTGTCGACTTTAACAACTTAAGAAAAACTTATTTAGTAGATGGATTCTCATCATCTTTGATGGTAAATTTTCATGCCCTGTGGGGGCTTCGTCATTTTCGCCGCCCCCTCATGGATTTGGTTTTTCACCCTCCAAAGAAATGATTCGAATAGGGAGAGCAAATGGGGAGAGATAGGTGGGAATGGCGGAAAAGCATTCGAAGAAAATTCATCAAAAGTCCAACGAGGAGTTTATTGAAGTTTCACAATTGGTGACCTTATGACAGCCATGAGACTTTATTAATAAGATATCAATTATCATTTTGTGTACAGTTGGAACAGCTTTATATGGCAAACTTGACGGGTATGGATTAGCATTCATGGCAAATGGAGCAAAAATCCCATAAGAAAAATGGCAAACAGTCATCCCAATAAATAAACATAAAGGGAATGAGATGTGGAAATCTCGTAAGTCAGGGTGTTATACCCATACATATACCCATATCTCCTGAGGGGCTATATGATTATATTGAAAGTCTTCGTTAATAGTGAGTCACGTTCCTCAAATATTTAGTTGAAATATTTGAATACAACTAAGAGATCATAACTTTTAAACGAAACTAACAAAGCACGATCAGAAATTTTCGTTAAGTTCGTCAAAAGTTAGCTAAATGATTAGCCCTGACTTTAATAGATTTTCGTCATTCTTAGCAATTCGCCTTATTACTTGAACACAGCCCAAGTTTACCCTCCTGGCAGACATTCTGATAATTCTGGAGGGATGCTGTCTCATGGTGTACAGTGTGCTCTAGCTGGATAAGGGCCCACCAGTCAGCATGAGGTGTGTTGAGCAAAAGCATGAGGTGGCAAAAAGTTTTGCGAAAACGAGAAACGACGCCTCGCATCTAATCGATAGATTAACCAACACAAGAATGCAATTAAACCCGTCCAAATATCTCTGGATAAATGGATTTCAGATTCTCGATTTGTGTGTTCGGCTGTTTTGTTTACTTGCTCATGTGTTGGGATCGGCTCCTTGCCTTAAATTTATTCACCATCGAATCATTTATATAAAGCGGCACAGAGGGTAAGGCTCAATGAAAGCGAAGCAAATGTCGGGAGTAATGGATCATTAATTTTCGTATTCTTTTCTTGCTTGCTTTCTTAAAATAAAAATTAAATTGAGGTTATGTGAGATGTCATGACAGTGCATTGAGGTTATGTTTCTCTTCGTTGTGTTTTTTGATATTTTTAAATATTACTTTTGACTAAGATGAAACCGTTACCTGCAATTTCCATCGAGGGGAGATTGTTTGCCATGTGAATTGTGCATTTCACCCTCGGAGATGCTTAATATTGGCGAAAGGGTGGTGTCACGAGAAAAAAGAGTGTTTCACGGTGTCACATGCACGTGAAAGAAGATGGCGATATGGGTGTGAGACGACGCTGAGTAGTTTTAATTAGTTTCACGGTGAGAGGTGAACTCTCAGTTATTCTCATTAATTTAATATACGTGCGCGTCACTCAATTTAATTAAAATAACATTCCTCATACCCGAGAAACTCCTGGGCTATGTCTCCAGTATACCCAAGATGTTCGCCTTTTTTTTACCCTCAGCCATGTTCAATGGTGTATGATAATTTATTTCTATTTCTCCAAAAAATTCAATTGAATGATCCAATTATTCAATCATGACTCGCTTAAAATGCTTCTCGAGAAGAGGTTCTTGGACTTTTCCTCTCGTCATTGTGCGCTTTATGTTCTAATATGGTGGTCACCTCATTTTTAGGCTCTCAATTAATGATTGACTTTCGCTCAAATGACTCCTTTATTAAACGAACATTTCACAATAATAAGAATTTACCCATGGAATGCGGTGAAAAGGAAGGATTTGGCACTCTTAAGCTAGATTTTAGGGAAATGATTTGGGTCTCAAATTTCACTCAGTCGTTAGGCATTACAATTATTTCTTCAAATAACTATTCAGCGCACTTATAATACCCAAACAAATCTTCTTAAAAGGATAAGATTTCAGATACGGAAAATATTAAGAGTATGCCGAGTATGCAGATAAAAATTTCCAATTAAGTATTTCAATGAAATGTTAAAAGCTAAAACCATTATAACTCATTTAATAAAAATGATATTCAAACGTCACTGACATTTGAAATCTGTTAATGTCGTAGTTTGATAAATTTTAAATTTTGAATTTTTCAGTCAAAATTAAAATCTTAATAATTATGTATCATGATACTTACGGTTATAATGAAATTAAGAAAAGTAGAGAAATATTTAACTTAAATAATTCTATTCTTATCAAACATCATCCAAATGGGATGCGGGTAACTTTTTAGTTTAGCAGTAAACATTCGTAGAATCAGACCTATTATATATAACACCTTGAACATTCTCATATGTTGTATTTTAAGCTGTTTGAGGGAGAATCGAGACGAAAAACTCTTAAGTGGGCGCTTTGAATTTCATGACCACTTTAAGCTCAGCACACCCAGTCTTCGATGGGGTTTGATATCCCGAAGTGAGGATAAAATGGAATACGACACTTTGCGCTTTTAATGAAAATTCGTTGTTTTTCCCTCTTCTTCTAAAACAGGGTCCTCTGGTCGAGTGAACGTGAAATTTTCTCATGTGTTTTTGTCACTTAAATATGTGTTCTTTCACCCTCATTTATCCTGTCGGATTCTCTGATTTTAATCCACTGTGAATTTTTATTGTTCACTTTATTTACCACTTGATGATTTTTTAATGCAAAAATTATCTTTTTCGCGAGTTTCAGCTTAAGCTGAGACAGTTCTTTTTTCTGTTATTGAAGAGTAAAGACGAAAATTCCATCTCATGTGTCGATGTTTTTTCCTGTCTCCATGTGGGAGGCGCATGAAAATTAAATGAGATTTATTTATAAATAAAGGTCCTCTGATGCTGGACGAGTATTTCAACTGAACTTTCTCCACCAACTTCCTGTGGATTGAGTGTGAAGCTCTGAAGCAACCAAAGGGTGTGTGCTAAACTCTTCAAGTTTAGTAGAAGGGAAAATCCAGTGGTTGGGGCTTGAGAGGGAAGCGATAGAGACGGGCAATTGTGGGAAAAGGGAGGATATTAACAAAGTGGAAATGTCGCCAAGTCGACTGTCTGTCGTTTTGCAAAAATTCCACTGAGGATATTTATTTATTTATCTCATTCTGTCGCTTTTTTGCAGCTCTGTTTACTTTTCCTCGGCGGGAATGATGAGAGGAATTGAGAGGGTTGAAATTGAAAATTTATAGATAAATTCACTCTCAGGCGAAGTGGTGAATTTTCACCTGGGGTTCTCTCTCTGGATCTTTTTTTCCACCGAAGAAGACAGCAAAATGCACTTGGTTGATTGAATTACCCCGAGGAGGAGGAGGGGTCACTTTCAATAAAAAATAAATATTCTATATATTATATATCCCTATAGATTTGCCCAGAATATGTAGGAATATAAAGGATTTCATCAAATGATCATTTTCCTGTCCACAACTCCAATATTTCTCTAAAACATGTAAATGCAATAAGAACTAAAGACTCTTAAGTCATTAAAAGGTCAGGGTTTGCAGTTAATGGATATCTTGTATCAAATTTTGATCTATTCAAATTAAATTGTTAATATTCCGGAGAAATAAACATAACGAATCAGTTTTGACTATTAAATTTTCAACATTTCACATCGCACAAGTCGTCTAAAGCACATTTCCGTGTTCACTCAGTAAAATTATGAAAATCTGCTATGAGTTCTTCGTATGATGCAGTGTCATATGAGATGGTTGGAAGAGAGAATTTTGGTAGCACTTTCCACCCACATTCTGGCCTATAGAGAGACAAGAAGGGAGATATGGGTTCTATAAGGGAGGCCATCATTTTCCAAGCCCAGGACCAAGCCTCCTCTACCTCAAAAACAGCAAATTGACTCAGCACAATTTTGAATGTAATCTCGTTATAAATTCAAATTGACTTTATGAATAATTTCGTATTGAGCATCGAGCGTACTTTAAGCAGATTTCTTGAATACTTAACCATGAAATGGCGTAGATTCTCTCTCGTTGTCTAATTAAAATGGAATCAGCTATTTTTTCCTCTTCATTTTCTTCTCCATCATCTTTCTCAGTTCAAACACACGAGACTTTCTTTTCATATTTATTCTCACACCCCATTATCCAATGTAATTTATTATAATTCTAGCCATTGTGTACATATTGCTCATCCACGATGCTCCCATGGTTTATTGTAATTTGCGTGGGTGATGAAATTTTGTGTATAATTTTTACGCCAAATTACACATCAGTGTTTCATTGCATATTCAATTCCCCTGCTCTATTGAAAAGTCTATTTAACCCAGAGAAGTGGTGGAGGAGGCCTTTTGTGATGATTCACTGATTATTCTTGCCTCTTTCATTTTCACCCTTTTTTCGGTCAATTTTCCACGGAGAAGCTCTTTTTATAACAAAAATAGGTAAATTGATTTTACCCTCTTTCACGCACAAGTTTTTTCAAATTACTTACAATCAATTTAAGAGATCAATGGAGAATATTCATTGAAAATAATAATAAATAATGCTTTTCAACGTATAAAAGTTCTTGATAAATCTGATCTTTTAAAAAGAAAGTCGTCAAAATTGATCAGTTAACTTTATTAAAAGATAAGACAAAAGAAAGAATTGTATAGAAATAATAATTCTTTTAAAATATGAAGCACCTTCTATGATGAAAATTACTTATAATTATTTCTGTGATTAATTTACAAAAAAAATCTGCTTGCGCCGAATTTTCAATGTCATTGCGGTGACCACAATTACGGGAATTTGCCCGGAGGTAATCTTGTAATTTCATTCTGCTTGACTCGCGTGTGCTCTCAGTTTTTTGCTTTCCCTCACTTTATTTGAAGTCGAATCCCAATTTAATTTAAATGGATATCATTTCTTTTTTTTAATCTTCTAATTTGTCTGGCTGTTGGGTATTTTTCTCTAATTTGACTGAATGTTTTTGTCATGACAGTGGATATGGGCGACATTAAAATTACGCGTGTTGCCTCAGACAGAAGAATTGTAGATGGGCAAAAACATCCCTCCATACATGTATATAGAAAACCACGATCAACGAGCACGCAATAGAGACATTAAAAGTAAAATTGGTGAGTCAAACAATTAAGGTTGACTGAGCTTTTTTCCTCCTCATGTCATGAAATTGGTCTTCGTGTTGGCAAACAATCCCGAATTGTCGGGGAGGGTTGGGAAAGATATGACGAAAAGTGTATATATTGCCTCGTATGTTGGGAGGTTGGGGTGTAGAATTAGATTATTGGAATTTGATTATTAGGAGGAGTTATGCAATCGGGATTGCATGGAATTAATGTTATTCAATGCATTACTATTGCATCACAATCACCAAACTATGGTTGTTCTTCGGCGAAGCGGCTGTGTACGGTTGAAACATTGGTGGAATGGAGGATTATCCCTCTAACAAAGCAGAACAATCGAATTCCACGCACATATATACACAAATCAGTCGGCGTAGTCCCAAATCCACATACCAGTCCCAAACTCGAATGCTAAATTGTGCTCGAACAGTATCAAAAGGTGGATCGATCACTTATAAAATGTAAAGCGAGAAGCCGCATATAAAATTAATTTAAAAAATTTAATTCATATTAACGGATGTGTCGACATTCTTATCCTGTTTAAAATTACATTTTTACCAATACATTTATATAATTTTTCCGGCCCTTTGCTATGCAATGATGGGCGGAATGGATATGGCTTTGATATGTTGACCACTAGACAAACTCTCCACCGACCTCTCGGATGCGCGTGTTGATCCATTTCGTGGTGGAATCGAACAAGTTCATGTGTGTTTGGAGCTTTTGTATACATATATGTGGATGCATTTTATCCCCTATCAGCAATAGCTTTTTCGGGACATGAACAGTGATGGGGTGTACAGTTCAGACTAAGCAATACTTGTTTACTGTAAATGACAGTTAACATGCGAACATACAATGTAGCTGAGCAATTTTCATTAAAAATGAAACGACCAAGTGGAACCAATAACAAGCAACAACTATTCAACCATCAACACATACTCTAAATGCTCTTCAGGGTGGGAGGGAAGGTCAAACATAAGAAATGGGGTGGAAGAGAGCCAGACACTCTTTATAGCACAATTTCATCCTTTTAGCATCACTCAGTTAAGGAGCGACGGAGACATTAAACATTCAAATGGACACTTATGTCTCGAGAGAGTGGGAGTTTCTGCGCCGCAGAGGTGAAAAGTTCACGATGAGAATCTCTGAGAGATGTGTCGCTGTCCGAGAAAAGTCTTGTGACTGAAGTTTGACGGACAGTGATGGGGCGAGGTCACTCTTGAGATGCGCTCAAGAAAGCACACACGTGTCTTCTTTTGTCGTTTTTAATGTTTAGTTCTCGAGTGAGTCATAAGGGGCTTTTCATTGTGTTTTTCTTGATTTGTTTCATATAGCTTTGTTCGCCTGTTTTACTTCTAGAGGGACTAGGTTAGGTCCTTTGAAGATCGAATTATATGTAGTTGGATTTAGGCACATTTATAAGATTATAATATATGTATATCATAATCTAGTATTTCTCAGATTAGGCTATCTTAAAACAATCTAATCTAACTTAGTTCTTGCATATTTAGTTAGGTCGTTTTTACCTACTTCGAGGCAATTTTTACGTGTTACTCTTATTTTAAGTCAATCAGCTAATTATTATAATTGGATATTAAAAGAATGAAGTCTTACTTACGAATGTTTTTTTAGTATCCGAGGTTCCCTTGAAAGTATTTCTTAGATCTCAAACATGAAATCTTTCTTTTTAACTAATCCCAGGTTATCTCTTTCTTTACAGGTCAGTACGAGTTTTATTTACCGATTAAACGTTCTGGTTACGGTAAGCTTGTTTTAATGCAAGGTTTTAAGAGTAAGAAATTGTACGCCCTATGGTATGCGGAAATTTGCAATCTGAGAGATACCCTCGAGGCAAGATGACACTGGGTGACAGTGACGCACGTCACAACGCTTAGCTCGGACAAAGAGACGTTACACTCGGTTGAACAGGAGCTCTTGGGCTGTCCGGCATTGTCTCACAACCATTTTTCCCATGGCGCTCGCGAATGGTGGAATTTCTTCCGCTTCTTTTGGCACGCTCTTCTGTGGTGGCAAATCCCGGACAAGTGATGCGTGGGTGCTGCAAAATGGAAACATATGCTACCATTCACATCTTCTCTGGATTTCAATTGCTGACTCGCAATTGTGTTTCTCAATATCTCGATGGCATTGGGGAATTTTTTCCGCTTTGCGTGATCAAATTCTCGCTCCGAAGGATTACTAAAGAGGGCGAAACGAAGGGTCAGAACTTCGTATGTATAGGCAATGTGAGATTGATGCCAAGAAAGGGCCACGAAAGGTGCGGAAAGACTCTCAAATTGAAAATTAATTCTTTCGGCGAAGTTGCACGGTGTGTTCTACTCTGAGTATTTCTCACATTCCATCATAAATAAATTTATTGTATAGGGGGAGCAACTCCCATCCACAAAGTTAATTTATTTTCTACTGTGGTAAATGTGCCATCCCTCAAGTTCAAATGTTGTTTCATGGCAGCACAATTGGCAAAGAAGGGCAAAAAATAGCATTGGCACAAAAGTACAAATCATCGTTTTCCAATTGTTCAAATCGAATTTCCCTCCTTTTCGTCGCGATTTCTCCACATATTTTTACCCAGTCTGTTTGTGCCAAAATGTGAATGGATGTACAGAAAACGAAAAAGAATTCTTCCACCTTTTCACTTTTACGCTATATTTGTTGTGGATGATAGCGACAAAAAAGAGGTGTGTCATTCCATTTTCTACCCTCATTTTCATCCCTTACGGGCGGTTTAGTCCTCATTGCAAAAAAAGCTCCCAAAACCCCCCATTAGGAACAACACCGTGCGGAAAGTATCGGAAAAAGAGTCAAGAAAAGTTCTCGCACTGTTGTTTTCCAATATTTCCAATATCTTTAGAGGTATGAGTTCTATTTCTGTGTCTCTCTGGCATCATGATCGGCCCACGAGAAAAGTGAAAAGCACGTCCAACTAGAAAAGCTTCAATTGACGCAGACGAAACTGTAAAACTCATTCTCAAGTTCCAATTGAGTTTCTATAATACCTACCAACAAAACATTTTAAATAATTTAATAAGTTCTCTTTGGAAACATTGAAATGTTATAGGAAGAAGCTCAATCAATTATAGAATATTCTATGGATTCAATGACTCCCCTATTATCTAATGATTTTAAATAATTTGATGCAGATTATAATGACTTTCTCTAAATGCCACTTAAGACTCTGCCTCTTCGCATTCTTCTTAATTATAGAACTACAAAATTATATAATAGAATTATAGAACACATACAGAAATTAAGTTCAATTTTCTCTTCTCTTGTGCATTCTCAAGAGCACCTCCCTAGGTGAATTTAGAAGTACTTCAAGAGATAGAAAAGTGGTTCAACATAGAAAAAGGGGGGGCAGCGTTCAACTGTTTGGAGTATCCCTCGAAGAAAACCCACCCCCGGGGGAGACAGCAAAGGAGGAGTCAGACGAGAGCAAGAAAAACAATTCGAGTTATTTGGTGTCGAATAAATCGATCCCTATCTATGGCATTAAACTGCCACAAGCCCACCCTCGAAAGTGTTCAATTTGGCTGAAGAAAATTCCATATCCATACCACACTTTTGCTCTTCGGTAGTTCTTTTATTCGCTCCATGCAATTCGTACACTTTTCCCCATCGTCATGTCGTGCCTGGAAGCTTCTGTTCTTCCCTTGGTTCTTCCTCAAACCCTCATTTCTTTAACATACAAAATGTTTTATTTTGTAACCTCACACATGGTGAAAGTCATTGCTGGAAAATGTGCTGGAAAACAAGCAAGATTCATATGGTGGTTGACGTTAGAATGTGAAGAACTTGCTGCATAAGACTTGGAATTATTGATGATGGGTGCTTTTTCATTACCTAGAAAAAATTAGAGGCTTAGCAAAGATTATCCAGTTTTTCTTGAATAATTTTAAAAAATAATTTTGTATTCGGAAATAAAACATGTTTAACATCCAATCTATGCCCTCTGTTGAGAATACCTTAAATACTTTATGAGTCAGCATCGTTATGAAGGAGCCAGTTGGGATAATAGAATAATTATAGAATTAAGACAGTGTTTGGGGAATTGTGTCCCTTAAAATTAATGTCCCTAAAATACGAATGTGAATACTAAAAGAGGGTAAAAAACGGAGAAAATTATAGGAGAAAAAGGAGCAAAATTCGCAAATGTGGTAAATTCACGCGATATCGCACTTTCTTCATCTTATTTATTCCCATACTCATCCCAACTGCAGAGCACGGACAGAAAAGATGCCTTGGACATTAATAATGTAAAAGACATCATCCTCATTTATTTCTCTTGACCTCACACACATCACGACGTAATTTGTATTTTACGACTTTTCGTCTCTCTCTCTTTCTCCCAAGCTCTTCTTGCCTTTGATAAATTATTTCCATGTCGACGACAAAATAGCATTTTCTCTCCCTTCTTCAGGTCCTTACTTTTTTCCATCTCCCTGGTAGATGGTGATGATCCTTGAAACTCCTTCGGGAGAAGATATGGGATGAGATACAGCTAAGTGTAGATACACTTTATTAATTGACTCTATGCAAAATTCTGACATAATATTTTGGGGGGCATGAAAAGTTTCTGTGACACGAAACTTCTCATACATTAACTTTCGTATGTGTTCATGCTGGGTGGAAATTTCTTACATTTTAATTGAGATAAAATGTGCTCTCTCAAGAAACATTTTCTCTGGCTTTAGTGTAAGACATCCTAACACTTATAATTAATATTCTGGAGATGATACTTGCACGAAAAAGGGAGTGAAAATTTGCATTGGATTGAATTTCAATGGAGACTAATTTACCCAGTATTCTTGTTTCATGGAAAATCAAAAGACTACATAGAGATAACTCTGTATGAACAATCAAAAGATGCACAAGATGAAACAATTTTATTTAATTTAAAGACATTCCTATGCGGAAAAACTGATTAGAAATTCATAAGTTGTACGAGTTGTACTGTGATTCGGCTGGCTGAATAGGCGCCAAATTTTATATCAAAGAATTTTCGACAAGTAAACTGAAGGATTTAAAATTTCGCCTATGACATCATGTACTCAGAATAAATCCGTTTAACGTTCCCATGACGATGCCTTTGAGAAGTCTCCCCACAATGAAGTTTTCACCGAAACTTTCCACTATTTTCCTCACTAATCCTCAACCCCATAGACAGGGAAAAGTTCTCAACATAAGAGTTCTCGCTTGTTTTTTTCTCTCCTCCTTCTTTTTGAATATCCAAAGCTCCCTGTGGATTGTACATTATGAGAAAAGTCATCAGATTATGACCATAGCAACTCCACTTTGGGTCTTGTTCTAACTTACACAGAAACTTATGCTGCTGGGTCAGACTGGGTGGTACATTCATGCAGGATTTTCCACTAAGGCGACACACATGCCGCATGGAGAGGTGGGGGTTGGTCTTTAGGAGGCGAACAATTGCTCGGCGTTTTGGCATTTTACACAAAATCCACCCGAGCCTCCGTGGCACCCAAACTCTGGGCAATCTCTCGGTTTGTGTGAAATTTTCACAAAAGGACGACACTAAGGGAGCATCAAAACCATCAGTTATCGAGACAACATGGCTGTATACATGATAAAGCTGTCTCTTTCGTCCAAAACACATTCTATGAAATATTGCAATGATAATTCTATGGGTTGCATGCACCCGGGTATGGGAACTTTTTAAACTAGTATATTTCATTTGATTAATCACACAATACACTGGTGCACTAAAATTAATTACACTTGCAATTCAATTAGCGTTCTGGCGCAAATTTATCTTTTTATTTATTTGCTCTTGCTCAAAACTTTTCTCCCTGCATGAGAGATGTTTTGGATGATTATTTTTGAAAGAGCGCCACTTTCTATTAGAAAATACCGGATATGAATTTAATCCACTTGTAATTGGTATTAAATAAAAATGCGGGAAACACAAGAACATTATAGGTAAAGATGCATGAAAATGGAGGAGCTTCTTGGCTCTTGTGGCATCATCCAATGCAACGTGAGCTTGAAGAGCAGACGTTCCCTGTTTGGAAAAAGCGAAATTGTTTAACTTACCTCCCTGGTCGATTCAAACTTACTCCCAAATGTTTGGATGCTGAATGCATGAATCTCCTTGTGTACTTGCAAACCAATTTTATTCTTCCCCGCACCCAAAGGCACCATGCTAGAGAATCCCAACCACACGGAAGATTCTCGGGTGTAGTCCAATCGTTGAGGGAGACATTCAACCTCCCTGGGTTCAGTACATATGCAGAGAGTGTTTTAGTATGGTTTTCCTAGTTTGCAGTACAAATTCAGCAGAAACCATCATCCATCCATTCATAGATGTGGAGATAAAGCATCTCCTCTCCAAACCAAAATGTGCTTTCGAATGGGGGTGCTCCAGCGAGAGCGATGCCCAAATAGATGCCTTAAACGAGTGCAAATGGTCTCTCCGTGCAGTTGGAAGAAGAGCCCCAATTCAAATATATAACCATATACCCCAAAACACAAGGCACGCTCTATGGAGCATGTTTGCATGAGGCGGCAGAATTCCCGATCTCTCGTCGCTTAAATACCCCCAGTTCCAACTATGTATCCCCATCTGCACATAATGTACCATTTTGGATTATACTTAATACATAATGGTGAGAGTGGTCTGAAGACCGGAAGGGGTTGAGACTGGGAAATTTGCTCATATAAATTCAGTTCACCTTCCTTTGCAACCGCACACACTCGAAAACACACCCTCAACACTAAAACTCCCCAAACTGCACAACATACACCAGGTCCAGGGCACAACAGAGAGGCATAGAGACATCCAAATGGTAGATATCACATTTCCACTGAGAGATGGTTAAATTTTAATGAGCTTTAGATTGCTGAGGGTTCAGATGCGAGATGCTGCACCGGCGTGAATAAGTCGACTCTCTCACGAAAATGGGAATATTTTGCCCATCTAAAAACTTGTATGTCTCAACCCCATCGACTGCCTGCTAAATATTTCGCCACTTGAGCCATCACACGGCATCCCCTCTTCTATGAAATAGTAATAATTACCCATGAAAAGGAATAGAGAGAGATCAAATTGTCGAGGGGTTGAAACCACCCATGGCCCCTTTGGTTGAGCTAAAATTATGAAAGTTTCATTCGGTTTCCGCTTGCAACTTTATTATGAATTAGATAGCTTAGTTACTGACAATTTGTTAGCTTGTTTTTGGTAAGGATGAGGTCCAGGTTAGAAAACGCATCTAGACCCTATATGATTTCAAATAAAATATTTTCAGGTTATGATTCTAGGCGTTCTATTACAGATTTACTCTTATTTTCATTATTGATTCCCATATTGTTCAACAACAAGACCAACTGAATTATTACCGGATCTTGTAAAGAATTGAATTATTATTATTAGGCAAATAAAATTAATAATAATAGATAATCCATCTAACGCTTGAGATAGTAAACCATAATTGTTTAACTGCCTAATTAAATATTTCAAACACGTTGTTCAGGTGGTATATATTATATTACAACCTGAGTTTTATTTAATTTGCATTGTCTTAATCCTGAATGTGATGTTTCATACTGTATCCACTTCATCATTTTATGTCTCTTTTCATTCAGAATCTTATGCGAATACTTTAAAAATCCCATACTACAAAATTATTACATTCGCTAAACTGTATTTTCCTCCAGTAAAACACTCTCATACAGAAAACAATATCTCGTGTGTAGTGAGAGAAAATCCTTCTCGAGTGCTGGCAAATACATCCTCCCTCCCCCATCTCTTCTCTATTGAATAGGATGCTGAAAAAAATATGTTGTGGGCGTTTGGTACGAAGGGGATGATGTTGGAAAATTCAAGTATGCTCGAGAGTCAGCTTGCAGTAAATGGAATTTTTATACAAAAATCGTCTTTGGTCCCTCAAAAAAATCCCCCATTTATTGCTCCTTGAAGCTGCCACTGGAGACGACTTGCAACACATGTATACATTCGAGCCCTGCTGATGTGATGCAAGATGAATAAGCAGGATGGGTTGTGGAATAGCTTTAAAGCTCAGCGATGGATTTTCCCCAAATGGGTGTGCAAAAACGCGCCAACACGTGGAAAATCGTCTGAGATGATGTTTGCATGGACATTTCGGACAATTGCAAAGTCCAATGGTGCCGACAGTGGGTGTAAATTCTCTGCTGTATGTCTCATCGGAAACCATCCAATTTTGCCTCATGGACGTTGATGTTGTTGAAACAAGAAGATACCCAGTAGATAGGACTAAATGGAGTGAACTGGGGAGGTCAAATTCGAGAGCTTTGGGGGGGGGTTGAAAGAAAAGCTCTATTGGTGGGAAGAGGAAGCTCAATTTTCTATTTCTCCATGTGGACAGAGGCTGGGATGTCTCCTCGTGAAGCACTAACAGAAATGCACTTCGTTTTGCAGTCATTTGCAGATTCCATCTTCCTCCAGTTGACTATTCTCATTCCTCTGTCCACATCTGCTTCATTCCCTCATTCTCTTGCTCATTCGAAAAACTGATGTGACTTCGCCTCATGTCGTCCTAAACCAAAAGAGGCCACCAATGGCGTGAGCTTTTGTCACAAAAATTCCATTCTGCTCAAATTTACAAATGAATGCAACAATTTTCCAGTAAATTTCTGACATCTCATCCAGGAGAGTCCTCTCATTTACTTCCCTTTTGTTCTTGTCTGACGTGAAGTTTATCATTAAAAATTCTCATTCTGAATAACAAATATAGATAATGACCACTAAGGTTCTATATTATCTAATCTGCCTTAGTCAACCTTTTTACTCTATATATACCTGTGCTTCAAAACTTTTTTCCCAAACACTATACAATTTCAAATTGTGCCATCAAGTGCAGACTTTTTGACGACCCTTACCAGAGGGTTGAAACACAACGGCGTTAATTGATGTTTAACCACACTTGGACACAAACTTTGCTCCATCTCCCGAAAAACCATACAAAACATCCCCGAATTGGTGCAAAAGTAGTGCGAAATCCTTCGATAAAGTATGAGAGAGAAGTTTCTCAATGTATCACAAAGTGTCTGAGGGATGTTTCCAGGGATAGAAGCCGGGAAAACTCACCCCAATAGAGTTTGAGATATTATGTAATACATTTTATGACAAGTCTCAATAATTTATTGCAGTAAATGGGTGGTAAAAGCCCTCCGCCATTCCTCTACTAACGCACATTTTATGTCCTTTCTGTATAATTTATTTAAGCTCAAAGTGGTTGGGAGAAAATGTATTAATTTTCTCCAAAGAGAAAATTCACCCCTTGAGAACTTCCTTTACATTCCTTTTGGTTGGGCTTTTGCTTATCAGACTTCAAAAGAAAGCCTCTCTAAAGTTGATAAGATTTTAGGTGAAAATATTTTACAAGCATTTTATCTTAATTTCACTTAAGCACGGAATTATTGATCTTGTGTTTGGTTTATGTAAACACTCTTTGTTCACTTTTTCGGCGACATGATGGTGCTTTTCTTTGTTGATTTTCACTGTTATTCACGAAAACACACACCGTCTATTAATTTAAGACATGGAAACTTCCAAGGGCATTTCCTTTTGGTCATTTAACTTTCGTTCACCATATTTTTGCCAACTTTAAATCAATTACTTCACGAATGAGTTGCTAAAATTATATTTCTACCTCATTTAAATCAATGTCTATTTTGAATAACTGAAATTTTTTTCTATTTAAACTTTATATAGAAAATATAAATATAACATTGCAGATAAATTTTCCGTGACAATGTGTGTTGTTCAATTTTGTGTCTTGAAATGAAAACGGAGAGATACAAATTTCTGCTATTGAGGTCGTTATTTGCGACAACATTGGCTTCATAAGCTCATAAGAATGGGAAACAAGATTGAGACATGGAATTTCTTGCATAAATTCTATCCCTCACGTAATTTTTGCATATCAAAGAGAAAAAAACATAGCATATTTGTAGTGTCCCGATTTATCCAGCAGGAGCTTTTTACAATGTCCCTGTGAGGACAGTTTGAGTGGGAGAGGATGCAAAGGCAATATTGTTGCAAAGCGTGGTGAAGGTTCCACAAGAATGGCGTTTGGTTGCATACAATAATGAAGTTTTTGAATAATAGGCTTTTGTCAAAGTTTTCGTATATAAAATGGGCATTGTGTTTGGATATTCAAACACAGTGTACACATTTTCCTTACGGTGTGCAGCTTTTTCAACAATTTACCAAACTTTCCACACACTGTGTTTGCATGAAAATGAATACTGGCAAATTCCGTATGAAAATGATGAGATTTTTTCTCGAGCGAAAGGGGATGTCCGTTGACAGAAAAACATTTACTATTTTGTCAACACTAAATACACCCACATGCTCTCGTTTATATTGCAAAGCTTTGAAATTCTCTTTGGAAGCTTTGAAATAAACTACGGATAATAAATAAAGTACAGAGTGTACAGATATAACTTGGTCAGATTTTCCTCAAACCATTAAATCTCTAAAATAATTGTGTACTACTCCCTTTTGATTCCTTTCACACAAATTTACCCTATTTTTGATTCTTTGTCAACCAAATGAATTTTATCTTTCGCGAAGGACCTCGTAAGGATATAATAAAGCAATTCTGTTAAAGATGAAATAATTTGAAATTCTAGCCTAAATAACTGTCTTTTCTCCGTTTATTTCTTATTATTTTACAGCACTTTATGTTTATGTGCTATATAATTTCTTGTGTAACATTCCTGCCTGCAAATAAAGTATCACCCTCTTTGGTGGCAAAAAAAACGCTGCAAGTGAACGTCCTCCCTAACCTCCTTCTTTAGAAATTATCTTTTGCCACGAGCGGTCTTATCATCACATGAAAACTCTTAAAGCGGCAGCAAACAAATGTAAACTTTACAACTCTTCGCATTTTCCCTTTGGGTCGCTCTTCCCGGACGACCCAGCTTGCGCTCCAGTTCACTCTTCGAGAGACCTTCCTGTGTGCCTGGCAGTGAACAGTTGAGTGTCTTTTTATTTCACCTAAACTTCCCTCTTTCGCATTCGCTTCTGCTCTCACTTCCGCCAGTGGATTTTCGCTTTAGGTGGCTCTCTTTTATGGGGCCACTCTATTGCAGCCATTAAATCTAAATCCCATAGCGTTAATCCACACCAGATGCTCGTGCTGGGGAGCTTTTGCTCCACTCTCGACTCGGTGAGCTTAAAATTTTCGCGCTGTTTGGTACACACGTTGAAAACAGATGAGACATACCCCATTTTCTTTCTCTATAGCTAAAGCTTTCTTCGGGGTGACTAATAGTGGAAAATTTAGAACTAAGGGAGTATATCATTTCCTCTCGCCGCGCTGGCGCCCCGGAAAATTATTAACCACATCATTCGCACCCACACGACTTCGCTCAAAAGTGATACCAAAACCAACAGCCCTTCTTCCCTTATATCTGATATTCTAGGAAGCATTTACTGCGAGGAAGCTCTTCCAGGCATTCACCAAAGAGTGTGTCGATGAAAGTGGAATTGACATTTATAATTGCTGATAAGCTGGAATCGCACCAAATCTGATAAGCCTTCATCCTCTTTGAGGATTACACTGTCATGCTGTAGCTTTCCCCACACGAGTGGAAAACACCCTCCCTTGATCACCTTGCTATATATATACAATTACC
>CAKKOB020000622.1:17931-35873 GCA_918844115.2 Phlebotomus perniciosus | reverse complement strand
GAGTCTCGACTAAATGGCACAATTTTTGGTTAACAAGAAGTTCTTCAGACATAATTGTCGGTCTGGTATAGCTTGAGGATGTAATTGATTTACAATGCTCACCTTCCAGCATTACCATATTACATGTTATCGCGAATAAATGAATTGACTCCAAGACTTGCCCACAATAAATTTTATTAAAATCTCCACCCAAAGGGCCTCGGTGTGCACTCACCCTTCAACGGAGAGCTGGGTGAGCAAAAAAACTGATCTACTAAAGTTGCAATCAAACTTAAATCGCATGCAACCCATAAAGGTAAAATATTTTATGAGCAGTCGTAAAATTGTAGGATCTCTTGTGCGAAGTCCTCCGCCGTCTATCGCCCGTAAAAGAGCTTATTGGAAGATTATGCTGCAATGTGGAAGTGCATTTCGACCACCACACAACAATTGCACCGGCAATTCACGGGCGACGAGCTTCGCATTGGTACTAAAATGATTGAAATTTCAATTGAATTTTAAGCATTGAAATGCCAACATCTGCGAAAGACGACGTTTTTTGTCCATATCATGGCAATTTCATCGGCTCATTTCAAAACCTCTTGAGAAGGTAAATGCATGATTTATAGTGGGATGGGTAATTCGGGAGATTTTCCAATTAATTGGTGAATTGTGTCAATTTCACCTGCAAGGTGGAATTATTTTATGAGCTATTCACCCCCTGGCTTAGGAATGCTTCTCTACTTGACAATACCATCAGAGCGGAATGTTTATTCATCTAAAGTTTTTACTATCCGCCAACATCTGCCCTGTAATATTTCCATTTTATGAAATTCCCACTCGAGCATATTTTATAACACTTCAAATGCATTAACGTTTGCTAATTAAATTAATTTAATTAACAATAAGTTCATAAAGTTCAAGCCAGGAGCAACATCTGAAATTTCTAATGTGCAAAGTCAGAGAGAATTGAATTATGCATTTTGTATAGCATGCGAAATGTTCACTATATATTCTTTTATTGCTCTCTAGCAAAAGTATCCATCTTTTTCTTACCAACATGAAATCCTCCATAATCAACTTTGAAAATAATTAAATATGAGTGGAACACTTCTTTGAGGAAGTTACCAAGTAATTGGATTTTTCTTCACTGATGGACACATGAAGAGACGCCTTAAGGCAAAAGGTGATTCATAACCATATATTTGGTGCAAGATTTACACAATAATTTATCATTTTTCGGGGCATTTTGTCTCCCTGAAGTCTTCAAATCAAGTTCAGATCATTAAATAACACGCTATATGCTTTAAAATTTCAATAGGATTTCATTCACATGGTTTAAGTCTTAAAGAAAGTGCTAATGGATTGTTTTTCCAAAAAATGCCACGTGCTTTTTAATTTTGTTGAGAATATTTGCGGAAGGCGAAGTAAAGAAAAAGTTGAAGAATGTCGATCACAAGTATGTAAGTGGGTATAGGTATTTTTTTACGATCTTGGCGAGATGGTAAATATGTATGTACCTACTTGCAAACTTTCAATTCTTGCATTTATCTAAAAAGACAGATGGTATTTATTTTTAATTGATATTTTATTCATTTCTCATTATGTCCAATTTCATTAAAAAAAGATTAAAATAAATAAATGAAATTCCAGAATAGACCATAAAATATTTTCTTATTGACTCTCAATGGCCCATTAATTCACTGGCCAGAGAAATAGTGTGAACAAGATGGAAATGGAGAACATCAAAGTTATTAACTTTTATTGCTCACCACCGTGTAAAAAAATCGATTGGAAGATCCCAATTGAGCTTTGTCGCTCGAAGCTGTAATCAATTCTGTCGCGAATTATCAAAATTAATTTACCTTTTCATCTCAATTTCCTCCACTTAATTACTTTACACGCGATATTGGCTTATTCATACGCAAAATTAATGATTATTGTGAGCAAATACAGGATTTGTGGGGAACTTGCTTGTGTGTGGTCATTTTTGGTATCATCGGGAAGTTATCTTTCATTGTCGTACTTTTATGCTTTTGTCACTCAATTTCATCAATGAGATTAAGAATAAGGAATTTAAGAGCTTTTCAACTGCTAAGAAGTCTTCAAAAAAATCCTAAAATAATAAAGATGAGTAGACAATAATGAAATTGTAATTTTGAAAATATTTTAATTTTGAAAGATTTTGAAGATTTAATTTTGAAATATTAAACTAAATATCACATAACTAAGAAAACTTGACGAATTAAAGATTAAAAAGTTTCGAAAATTTGAAAAGTAAAAATACTTCCTTAATCTCTAATTAAATAGAACTAAATAGAACCCTAAAAGCTCTAATCAAAATTTTGTATTCTAAAAGATTCACGCACATATATTTTAAAATAAATTTTCTAAAATTTTAGCATTTTATTTGAAGATTTCATGATAAGTCGCTTTGTTTCTGTGAAACTGTGACATATTAACTGTTCCACTCTGTCTTATGCTATAATTTCTGTGCTTTATTGCAACCAATTTGTCTTGGCCGAAACAGTGGAGTAAATATGGTGAGTTTTGTGGATATGTTTTGTGCATCAGTTTTTGATCACCAAAGAAATTGCGGGTGAAGCGGAACTGGAGGACTTTTTGATGGCACTCAAGGGGCTAATGATCAGTCTTGTTGCCGCCGATTTTTTTTCTCTTCTGCGGTGCATATGATGGAAAATAGCCGTCTTTTATGTGTCTCTGAAGAGGGGGTTCCATCTTTCCGCCAAATAAATTGTATTTCAAATTAAACACAAAACGATAAATTATCCAACTGCCAGAAGATCATATTCTACGAAAAAAGTCATAAAAATTCTTGAGAGTGCAGACATGAGATTTCCTTCATGACGAGTGACGTTGCTGAAGGGGTGGCAGGGGAAAAATTCAATCTTCTCAAAAATATAATTTTTCTCAAACACATATACTATTGCTGCCCATGCAGAAAGGGGAGGAGAGACTCGACTACAAATGCTCAAAAATTAATATTTCACTTTAGACTTTTATAGTTGTAGTTCATAATTTGTGAGATATTTTTTTTCAGACTGCGCCCAACAATACCCTGCGACTTGGAACATAATTGCATTTTAAATATATTTTTATGCGATTTTTATAGATTTGGCGAAACGCTCTCAAAAATTAATGACCACGAAAATCTCCGAGGGATTATTGAATATAGAGAAATCATCCCAGCAACATGTATAATATTTGTATACAAGTTTATATATTAATTCTCACTGTTCCCCTATTCCTCGATGTTTGACAAAATTTAAATACCATGCGAGTATTGGAATGGATAATTCCTCGGTTTGCTTTTGTTAGCGCGATTGGTGAAAAAAAAATCAATCCAATAATCGAATGATTTAAAATAAAAACAAATCTCTTGCATGGAAGCAATTCGAATTTCGATTTGTACCCCCATAAAAAAATAATACATATATAATGGTAGTCATGCAAACATTTTCAATGGTATTTGGTGAAATGCTTTCAAAATAAATCAACAATATAACACACTAAGCTAATTCATGATATATGTAGGTATACCTACAGCACAAAAGAGTGAGGTTTCATTCAAAATTTGTGATATTCAGAAATCAGGTATAAGGAAGTGAAGGACTGCCAAAAATATCGATATTACTGATCTTATGATATATTATATGATATTTTTCAATTAATTTTTTTTTGTTATTATAACTAATCATATGGGCTTTTTATGAATTTTAAGTGTAGAAATATTGGATAACTATTATAATTTCAAAAACCAAATAAATTATACCTACCGCAGAAATTAAAAATTCCCACGAATTCCAAATATCTGTACCTATACATTGTGTGACATTATGCTGGACTCCCTTCCTTATATCAATGAGTAGCAATCAATTAATACATCCATGCGTGATGCATTTTTATCCACAGTTAAGATATGTATACCTACAGGTAAAATCATAAAAAGTGATAACAAAGTAATTGACATCTGTGAGATTTAGTAATCTTTCCGCGCTATATAAGTACAAACAATGTTATCAATAACTTGAGAAGAAAATAACTTGTAATTTTTATTGTTGAACACTTTTCAAACTCCATTTTACAAGTTTTTCAAAATTACAAAATATTAAAAAAAAGTGAAATAGGTGTAAAATTTTCATAAAAAAAACTCAAGCTAGCTAATAAATCATTGTTATAGCATTTTTAGTTGCGATTCTTTTTCAGAGATACCTTCAGGTATAGTTATTTTTTGTTTAACGTGCTATAAACACAAATTTATTACATGTGCATAAATCTATATAAAATCTTATATATAGGTGCATCATATCTAAGTTTTTTTAATCGAATCAACTAATGTATAAAATTTAAAATTTAAGCTACGATTTTAGGCTATTAAATGAATTCTTGATAAAATATATACATATACGGGCTATACGGAACAAAAATAATAAAATAAGTCTTATTTATGGATATTTTGGCGGCGTATTAAGCCATAAATATACGTTGTGAATTGGAGAAAAAAATCGAAATGCAATATGCTATTTTTATACTTTTAATTGCTCATATATAATTTAAGTCAAGATATAAAACATCACTCAGCAAAAACGGATTCACAATTAAATTTATTCTTTGTGCGTGCAATTAAATTTATCCCAACGTATTTATAAATATATTATCACACCTTATATAAACAATGTCCATAAGATATTTGTTGTTATATTGAAATTTCACTCCTTTGAGTTTTCTAAAAGTGTCTCACTCAAATTTCGGGTGTTGCGAAAGAGTCACATTTCAAGAGAATTGACATGGGGTTGAAATGGACAAAATGCTCTTTCCCCTGAATGAGTTGTGAACGTTTGGGGGTTATCTCTTCACCTCTACTTAATAGTTTGTTGCAAAGTGTGTTTGCCACACTATGCTACCCCAGATATTCCGCATGCTTGAGAATGGCAAATGAACTTCTGGCTTGTTCCAATTTCCGTTGACTTCATGCAAATACATTAATTGTGTACCGAGTTGAGTTGTACTTAATGTGTCTTGTGTCTCGTGTGTGGTATTTTAGCCACCGCGCTCCTTATGAGCTCCACAACCCGACAACAGCATTATTATTGTAAACATGCATCTCCCTGGCGATGAACACAATGTGAGAACTCTTCAACTTGGCAAAAGAACACATTATGCTCGCTTTCTGCACACTTTTCATGGTGATGAAACGCCCCTGACTCGCTCCATCATTTGGCAGAAGACAATACAGCCACAACGTCGAAAAAGTATACCTTCTGCAGACATTCTGACGTGAATGTTCACTGTCCTCAGAGGAATTCTATATATTTGCTCGGTGCCAAGGCGTGTTGGTTTGGTCATAAATGACAATGCACCAGGAATTCAGTCAGAAGGCTAATAAGTAGCATTCTACTAGTTAAATTATCTTTAAATAAATTCTGTATTCAGAATTCAAAAGCCCCTAAACATTGTTACATCTACTTCCATAGAATATCATACAGTGTTAATTGAATTCATTGGTACAAAATTGTACAAGTTCTTTTTTATTCACCCTCCTGTATTCATTAGCATAAGAAAGCTATCTCTCTTTCAGCAAAATCCTCATATTATATCGTCACCCCGCTGCCTCAACAATTCACACTTCCACGCGATATTGTCCTCCTGTCTTTCAGCAAATATTCATGCCGCCATAATATTTTCGAAAGTCGTAAAAATATGTCGTTGCCGAGAGAGACACAAGGATATAACAAGGAAAGAAGGGCTTCGCCCAAAGATATTTTCATGTCAGAAGAAAGTCATAAAAATTTGCATCAAAATTCATGAATAGTATTGCTAAAAGATCTACCATGATGCATTGTGTAACACCCCAGTGACATCATTTTATTCATTGATTTCATCTCCCAAGAATTGTTCTTCCAGCATCCGAATCATGCCTGAGAATGCATGATTTTAGTCTCTTGTTTGTCTTTTGAATTTCAAAATGAACATTAGTGTCAGCAAATATGGAAAACCATGGAACAAATTGACTCCGAGACGGGACTCTGTCCATCTTTTTCAGAGCTGAGAGATCATAAATTAGGACACTCGAGAGTGCGCACAATGAGAACTCAATGGACTTTTGTGCTCTGAATATATCGTATTTTACCAAAAACAAAAAAGAGACCCACCAGTTCAGCTCTTAATACTTTCATGTTATTGCCTTTTTTGTGCCTCTTCAACAACATTGTGGTGTCGAGGAGGGGAGATTTTCTTGACACTTTTTAATTCAGAGACCGATGATATTGTGTATACAAAATCGCTCTCGATGAAATCACTAAAGACTAAACAGAGTCAAAACAGTGATAAATAAGAGAGTTGATTGCAAAGGCAGAGAAAGTGGAGGCAGAACTTATATTTTCGCGTTCTCATTGACACAACATTTACTCTCGACTCGTTAAATAATTATTCGATTTTTTTAGTAAATAACTTAAAAATCCTAAATGAGTATTGCTTATTGAAAACTTTTAAGAAAAAAAAAGACTAACTGTTAGCTCTTTGCCTTTAGGCCTATTAGATAAAAGTGCAGGAGTACTCCGCAAGGTCACTTTGTTTTCAGTAATTCATATCTCAAATCTAAACAATAATGTCATTATTTTTTCTATATGTAAGTACCTAAATCAAAAGTGACTCCTCGACATTATGATTTTGGCTCCCAGAATCTTTCCCGAAGATATAATAAATATTTGAGAATAAAAAATATGATTAAAAATTAAAATATACACTTTCTTAATATTTTCGAAAACCACTTAAAGATTTTAGATTTTAAAAATGCTTTTAAAAACACCATAAATGATTCTGCTCAAAAAATCAGCTCAAAATCTCTTTTCGAAATAAAAATATACTTTATCAAAAAGCTTTTTCAATTAATTTCAGAAAATTTTAAAATTCCATGATCCTGTAATTACGCATTTCAGTTGCCTAATGTAGAATTCCTAATCACTTATATCGCTTTTGATGTGAGTGATTATAGCAAAGAAATTTAAATATTGACACAGTCTTGGAAGGAGATTTGAGTAGTAATCTTTTGACATGGTTTTAAATTAGGTTGATGATTTAATAGAAATTCTTCTTATGTTACCCAATTTCCCCTTTCTCCTTCTAATTTTAACATTAATGCCAAGTATTTGTGTCACAATTGCAGAGTACTTTCCAGATGGAAGTAATTGGATGAGTGAGAGTCTTTCACGTTGCACAAGACCTTCATACTCTTTGGGGTAGTAAAAATTCTCTGTGCTGAGGAAGTGTTGATTTCACTGAATAATCCAGAAACGTTGAAGGAAAACAAAGGCCATGGCAAATCAGTCACGTTTCCATCAAATTGTCCATTCGCCATCAATGTGAACTTGTGAGATGAATCTGTGTATCACAATTTAAATTCCACCACCCACACTCCATCCCAACAAAGTATCACTTTTCCCATTAACTCCATAATTTAATTGATAGACTGAAAGAGGAAAAAAGTCTTTGATGCTACTGTCCGACAGACTCTGGGTGTCTCGTGGAAAAATATATCAGAGTCAATCAATTAAAATTCCACTCGACGGAATCGTGCTCCCTCGACACGTGACAATTTTCTACCTTTTCCTTTTGGCTATTTCCGTGCTTTCGCGTGCGCTTTATATGGAAAGCTCTATGGTGGGGGTGGATGATACAAGAAGTTTAATAAATTCATTCAGTCAAATATTATCGCTCAGCGAGGAGCTGTGTTTGCACAAGGAAATGCCTGGATTCCCGAGTGCATCTTAAATACACCTCCTTGGGAATTAATTAAATTTCCACGACAAAGGAACTTGATATTGAGTGGAAGAAGCTTTTTATGGCCCAAAGCAGAAAGTCAGCGTCGAGTCGTCTGTTTATCGTCAAACAAAGGACACGAAAAAACAGTCAAAATACGTTGGACGGAAGTGTTTAATTAAAATTCCAATTCACTTCAGGTGGAGATCCTGACCATATCTTTGTGTCCCAAAAGGATTTTCATAAGTAAAACATTTAAGGAGAAAAAGTCTTCAATACTTACAATTACTATAAGTTGAATTACATATAGAACACATCGCTACGTCGATGCAGTGGTCAAGCTACTCGTTGGTATCAGGCGTTTGATTTGTAGAGCGGCAGGAAGTGACAGAGGTGTGTAGGATGCTGGAGATTCCGAGATGTGTCGTGTCCCAGGAACATTTTCCGAGATGAAGGATTTATTTTGCAGTTGCGCCGACAGCATAGTCTCAAAGTTGTAGTTGTAGACAAAATGACTAGTGGCTGCTGCATTTAAGTATGGGTAGTAGTAGGATGGACATAGAAATCGACTTCTGCACACGCTCATGGCTGCAAGAGAAACATTTTCATTAGTTTATAATGCGCAATAAAATGTAGAGAAATTATTTCAGATAAAGAGACAATAAATATGATACTTTTATTCTGGATACTTGAAACAAGATTTTAATTCTATAAGAATATATCATGGCCTATACATATATAAATAGCTGATACACCTATACTATAAATAAAAATTAATAACCTCTATTCAAACGTATTTGCAGCTTCACTTATTCTAAATTAAAAATCTAAATCTTATATTTTATTACTCAATAAATTATATTGTTGATATATTTTTACATTTAAGAACTATCTTATGAATATTCATGTCTAAAACACAAAATGTTTTAGAAATATTGTATTTATTTTGATGTAATGCGGTATTTGATCGATAGAAAGAGTGAAATAACTTCTTAAAGTTAATTGGAATTTATTTGGAATTTTTGTTTCACATTTTTTTAAATTTATTATAATAAAACGGGCCCCTTAAATTCATAGAATAGTCCATCCAAACAAAAGGATATTTTCAATGAAATATAGGATAATTATATTAAATCACTGATTGCCAATGAAAAATGCAACGGTATTCTCTTTGTATGCAAAAAAGTCCATCCCTTAGGGTTAGCAGAGGTGTGGAAAAAGGCGGGAAAATCGAACATCAGGTGTAACTATGTATATTATATAACTGTAAACGTTTATCCATAAAATTCACGTGAAAGAGTTGGACGAGGGGGTTGGATCGTAAAATTGGCTATAAGGAAAATACATTTCAACTTTTAGTTTTCAAACCATTTTCTTCTCTCCCGGACTTCTCATCCAGGGCACGTTGTATTGAGCAAGGAAAATGAGATATTGTAATCTCCATGTGTACACCTTAAGAATAGATATGGTTGATGGTTGGAATATGACCCATAAAAGTCACTATGCACAAATGCACATAAATCGCTTTTCACCCTGAAACTCGCTAAGTAAACTTTATTGTAATTACTCTGCAGTTTTGATGCATCTTCGCCCCATGAGGATGCTTTATAAAGACACTCATCCTCTACTCTGCGTGATATTAGCCGAAATTTTTCTGGAGCTCTCGTAAATTAATAATGGTGAGAGTTAAATGGAGAAATTTTATCTTTCTGGTTAATATTTTTCTATATAAACAAAGCTATGTACTTTTTTGCTCTCATAAGAAAACATATACCTATATGTATAAAATTTATCTTTATTGGGACAGTGAGAGGAAATTACAAACATCAATGTAAATATAATTAAATATAGTCTTGCTATATTGAGGACTATAAATTTTGTACATAAAATATAGGATGTCTTAAAAAGTGTCGACATGAAAAAGCGTACATTTATAAATATTTGCTATTTGCTCGATGTCATTCTTTAGCTCAGGTAAGACGGTATGTTTTGAACAAGACGCTGCGGATATTGTAATTAAACTGTAAAATTATTTTGCAGATATCAAATACTTTATATAAAGTTTAATAAATTACTAATGCATAAGAATAAAATATTTAAAAAGAAATATATTTTTTTAATGAATAATTTAAGTATGAAATAAGTATGAAACAAAAGGTAGGTAGGTAATATTATTATAGATGATTACCTCACGAGCAGGTATCGCATATGTTATTTTATTTGTCAAAGCAAAAATTATTGAGAATAAACATGAAAGGGGCATTAAATAGTAAAATTTCAATCTCCATAAAATCCAAGAGGATAATTTAAAAGTGTTTAATTTGTATTTAAGTGTACTTCGGTTGATCGTTTTCCGCTAATTGCATTTCAGTGCTTAAGGAACTCACCTTGACGCCTTGATTAGAAAGAATTGAGTAAGAACTATTTTAGCACATTTTCATCGATGTCTTTTAATTGACTTCAACTTTAATGTTATTTCTTGTACACAATAGGCCGATATTACACGATACATAACAATACATTTCTAGTTCTTTGCGAGTTTAATGTAAAATTCATGTGTAAGATTTCATTATTATTTGCTATATTCTTTATTGAGTTGCACATAACAATAAGACATTGCATCAAATAAAAAAAAATGTAATGAATATTTCTTTTTTTTCCTCACTTCTTGAATATCATAATAACAAAAGTCAGCTATAAAAGTGATTTGTATATGACGTGCAAATGAATAGTGTATAGAAAATTACAATTCCTAAACATGTGTACATCGTAATTAATTAATAGAGCACTTTAACGTTATCCTTAAGGTGAAAATATCATTGAAAGAGTGAAAAAGGGGATTGGATTAAATTCATATCACTTTTTTATTGTCTCTATATAGCAGTTCTATTGTTGAGCCTTTCGCTTTTGCTGTTAAAATGAATGATAGCCTCATTGTGATGGAGCATTTTGACTGCCGAGTGGCAACTTAAGGAGAGTTTGTAGCAATATTCCGTGTCTTTATGCCGTCGAAGAGTTATTATCCAATAAAAAACTTTTTTCAGCACATCAAGATGCTCAGAATTTTTTTTTTCTTATTCTGCAGTTAATGCTTTTGGTGGTCTCCTCTTTCTTTGGCAAGTCACCCCATGCAGACTCTAAAGATGCTGTAAAGACGATGATTCGGCGAAATGAATTCAGTTTGCTCCGTGGAAAATCATCGAGGGACCATGCAGTGATTCTAATGATCACATGCAGTTTTTACGTGAGTCTTTTACGTCAAGATGTTCGCGAAATTCGAATAGAAAGACTTGAAATTGAAAAATTACCTATATATTATGGGATTTATAACATTTTGCGATTTTGCACAAATATTTATAGTAAAACAATTTTTTATGCTCTAATATTTTAAACAATCTGTTGTAGTCAATAGAAAATTGGCATTTATGAAGAGATAGCCCAATTAGCAACATAAATTTGCAATTGTTTATATTTGCAAAATTAAAATAAATGAAACAATAAATATCGTTACAACAATTTCCGTCATAATTTATCCAAATTACCGAATTCACCGAATTCACGTTTATTGGAAAATAATATTATACATCATTGCAATTGCGTAATTTAGTCACAAATAAAAATTCAATTATGCCTCATTGTTGTTTCCCCACTAAAGCCAATCTTCGCGTGCCTCAGTTTAACCAGAACTCCAAAACCAAACAAAGTGATAATTGATTGACTCAGTATCACGTTTTTCCAACTAATAATTCCGTTACTCACCCCTCTCCCGTTCCCCAACAGTTTATTTATTACTTTGTGCTTTTTGTCCAGCACGGTGAATAGTGCAAAATTGCATGAATAATTTATTATCGTCACACTCAATATTGACGCGTGGATTGACATTCAGAGTGGTGTCGATGGTACGCTCTCTTCAGAGTTTTCCTAAATGACTCCACTTACATTATATATGATGTTTTTTTTCACGTTAGAGAATACCAATTCCCGATATTTGCGAACAACAGTTTGATGGGAAACATGACGATTCTCACACATGTACGTACACTGGATTGTATTATTGGGGTCTTTACATTCACGATAGTTTTTAATTATAAATAAGAAAAAAAATTAGAAAAAAGCAGTCACGTGTAAAAGTACGCAGCCTGAAGTGTGTATTTTTAGAGTTTAGACATATAATATTAAACGACTTTTTGCATGGTAATTACACTTCGTGAAGAACGTACACACCCTTTCAATTATTTTTAACGTTTAAATTCTTTTTGGCTTTATTTCTTTCTTCATCAATCTATTTGGAAAGTCCAATGAAATTATACGTTTTTTTTTTAAATTTGGGCACTGAAATATTTTTAAAAGCTCAAAAAATGCTAAAGCACGTTGAATCTGTCAGATATTTTCTTGTTGCATACTTATATAAAAAGTTCTAAATGAACTCAAGTTCAAAGTACCTAGTGTATATATTTGTATGTTCATTTCCAACATTTTTTTTGTTTCTTTTTTGAATAATTTGTACAATTTTCTTGATTTATTCATCTCGATATCAGGGTAACGTATATGGATAATCTGGAGCCAGATTGGCCTTCAAGGAACTCAACTCGGAGAGCTTCCTGGCCTGGCTAGAGAAATAAATAATCTAAAAAGCGCTTGAAATAATCATAACTAACGCCTCTATTCGGCAACTTTTTGGATTCTGGATTTTGGTTTCTTGAAATGCCTACTTAAACTTTCCTCATGTTTGGCAGATGGCGCACCATGAAATTTGGTATCTGGATTTGGATAACGACAATTCGGTGTGACTATTTTGCTACACCGAATATGAAATATTGTCGTTATCATATCCAGAAACCAAATTTCATGATGCGCCATCTGCCAAACATGAGGGAAAACTTAAGTAGACATTTCAAGAAACTAAAATCCAAATTCCAAAAATTTGCCGAATAGAGTGGTAAGTTTCTAGATTATTAGTAGGAGGCATTTTTTTTCTTATAGAACCGCATCCAAGCCTCCAATTTGTCCCGGAAACGTAACCAATATCCATTTTATTACATTTACCCTATTTATTGACGCCTTAACAGTCAATATTTCGGAAAAACTTCAAAGCATTTGACGTGTATTTTCAAACAAAATAGTCACATTGAATATGAAATCTTGATAATTTCTAGATGCTACATTATGAAAATCTTAAAAATATTTCAAGAAATCAATAATCACGAAAGCTGCCAAATAGAGTTCGTGATTCAAAAATTGAGATCACGGTCGGTCTTACGCATACAGTGCAGAATCGTTATCCCGAGTCACAGTTGTGACTCGGTTTCCTAGCGAAATATATGGACCGGTCGATAGAAGGAACATGGTCGAACCATACTGCGTTTACCTTATAACTGATAACAGTATAACACTTATACGCAGCGTCTTAATCAATTTGACCCACCACGAGAACACTTAATCCGGAAATTAGTATTTCGGAAAATACGATTAAATCGCTTTCAATTTAATAATTTTTTGATAAGACTATTGCCGTGTGACAGCAGCACTATGCAGCGCAGGATTGGCGTCTGTATTATATTACGTTCAATAAGTTAAAAATTAATAATGTCTGAAGCAAAATTCACTCAAATTAGTGAAAATTCTCAATGCATAAACTTGAAATTCTTCAATCTCCGCCATTTTTATTAATCTTTAAAAATTGTTTCTTGAATATTTAAGTCTCAATTGTATGGATCGATCTCAAATTTTTAGAGTAGGTATTGTTACTAGTCTTAAAACATTTCTAACAATAATTATGTACTTTATTTTGGAACATAGCTGTACTCTGACCCAAGCTATAATGTTTTAAAGCGTAAATTTTAAATTGGCTTTAACTCCAGTTCTAACACTCCGATTTAGATTATCGATACTTATTGGAAAAGTCTTGCAAAATGTTAAAACTTGTCCGATTCGTTTTAAGATCAGATAAGACACCTTAATATAATACATTTCAAGATCATGATCAAGCGATAACGGGTAACACTGTTTGGAGTTTTCTGACCGCCTTTGAGACGCCAGGGATCGTACTTTAGGTTTAGATTCTCAGCGGGCATTTTGCATTTTCTATTCCACAAAATCAACTTAGGGGAGTACAGGGCTCTATGGATCCTGCGTCTTTTTTGACATTTTACAATTGTTTGCGCTTCGGGGAATTCTATTTCTGGAGAGAGTGTTTTAATTTTCTCAAGAAGGACAAATCAATGAAAGAGACTCACCATTCTCACGGAGGTGGAGTTGATGATTGTGTCTGATAGGGGAGCGGCGGACGCACTGGAGCTGCTGGCGATATGATGATGCTGCTGTGGCGAGGGCGAGGGTGGATTGTGATTGTTGATGGGCTGCTGGTAGGGATGATAGCGGTGTGAAGGCACTGGTTGTTTGTACTCGTGTTGCTGCTGTCGTGGCTGCTGGCCCATCAGCTGCTGCTGCATGCCGTCGTAGTTGTTACCGAGGAGGCCGTAGCCGGCCTCATAGGTGGGTGGAGCGAGGAAGGGATGCCCATAGTAGCCCGGCTGCTGTCCATAGGCACGGGCCTCTTCGACGAAGGCCGTCGTGGAGCAGATCTGATGCAGGGGCGACGGTGGCTTGTTGTCACTTGAGTCAGCCGGTGCCGCCACGGGATGCTGCACCGGCTTCTCGTCGGTGGGTGAATTATTGGGTGTCTTCTGTCGCTTGAACGGTTGATTGTTGTTCTCCGAGTCCGTGGGCGACACGGACGCCCCCTCATTAGGTGATGTTATTCTCATGGTTGACGATGTTGGTGATGAGGCGCTGCTCCAGCGACCGGCACTCTCATGGTTAAAATGGATGTGGACACGCAGCGATGCTGCACTCTCCACCATCAAACCACAGAAGCCGCAAACGAGATTCGCCGGCTTATGCTCGCTCGGATGATGCTTACTGCTCGGCCGATTCTGACTGGCCATCTAGCGCTTCCCTCGCGATATCACTCGCGAGCGTCACACATGGAGCACATTTCTCGCCTCACGGCACGACTCCCGGTGGGATGAGGCGATTGCCACCACTGATACACCAACACAGGCGGACAAGTGCGAGGAGAGATCCGAAAGAGTGCACAGAGAGAGAATTTATGTATCAACAGATGCTCTCCCGTTCGCAGGACTTTTTCTCCTGTCAGATAATATATACCTTTATATTTCCTTTTTATCTCGCCTTCGTCCTCTCACAATATTTCCCAATTCCTCTGGTTATATCGCCTCTTCTTGGTCAGAGAGATTGTCTGTCTCACAAGGAATGGTTGAAAACGAAATTGCGTGGAGATACACCAAAAGTGACGACGACGAAAAAAAAAGTGTATGGCACAATTTTGAACCTCTCGATATCTTCCTTTTGTACAGCTTCTCTCTCTCTGGGCTCTCCGCCTCTCGCAGAATCACACAACACAGTTCCCGAGCACAAAAGAAACTCCAATGTTGGGAAGAGCACACAAAAAAACTGATTAAATTCTGTCCCGCGCTTTTTTGTATAGCCCCGTTTGGCCAGAAGATAAACAACACCAGGGGCAGAGGAGTTCTCCGGGAAGCACTAACGGAAAATGCGAGCGGGGAAAAAATAGCCGAAAAAAAGGAAAAGAACTAAGGAGGAAAAAAAGAAAAGAAAAGTAAAGAAAAATGCACAAAATGTCCTGAGCACTAGCTCTAAAACGGTCTTCGGTTCACTCAAACGGTATCATCTTGAGAGATTTTTTTTGGGATAGAGTCTATCTGGTTAGGACACTCTTTGGGCTCTCAACTATTGCTCTGTGTTCCTTCTAATATTTTTTGGCACTTCTCACGCACGTCGGCACAACCACTCAGTTCGACTCGTCGAAGCCAAATGAACGAACGCAGCGAAATACTACAAGACGATACCATCCTCTGGCTATGTACTCATCTTCACATAGAGAGCTAATAGATGCGCAAAAGAGACGACTATACACCATTACAGGTGTACATTTTTACTGTAGCAGCGATTTCCTGTAGAAAATAATCTCTTCTCTTCGCTATACGGCCTCCCCGATATAAGGGACGTAAGCACGGCCCATGAGTGAGACGGAATCATCAATTTTCATATTTAATTACAATGTATGAGATGGCTCTTCCTTCGGGATTCCTTCAAACAGAGAAAACTTTCAAACTTCCAATTTCAAAATCTTCACATTATATACATAAACATAGATTTGAAAGTCCGGGAAATAAGGAACACATGCCACCCCACCCCTGAGGATACCAGGGTCCAGCATCCCCTCTCTCTCCCCTACCAGGAGAGCCGAGCGTCTCATGGCTTTGAAAGAAGGGTGAATTGAATGGGGGATGTAGCCGAAGACGGTCCTCTGTGGATTTGGTTAAAAAATGCAAAAATCAATAAAACGTCCACCCTCGTGTCCACACACATCCTCATCGTCTCTGTCGACATTCCACAGTGAGGACCGAGCGGAGGGAGATATATGAGTGTGGCCATTTCAAAAATTAATTCCAACAGGACGCCCCATTCTCAGAGCAGAGAAAAATATTTATATGTAATGCCGGGGACAATGGAAGGTCGCCCAGATACTTCCTTTTAAAATGATTTCTCTCTCCGATTGATTTATTTGAAAGTGGTAGTTTTCACCCCTTTTATTTTTCAATCTTCTAACACTCGCCCCAGCTAACGGATCTGTGGCGGGTATCCTCGAACGGGAAGTGAGGGAAAAAATAGGCGAAAAAAAAACATGATGAGAATGTGCATCACAAGAGGTGGTGGATATCTTGGGAAAAGATTGGGCTGTTGCATAAGTAAAGGGGGTTTTTCAATGAAGATTTAAATTCTTTTTTCTTGGAAAAATAATCTCTAACCAAAGAATTATTTTAACATTTTCGAGTTTAGGGACATTATAGGACCAATTGGGAAAGTAGATCAAGATGGAGCTCATTTGAGTTTACCCAGAGTTCAAGGAGATTTCACCTGCTCTTGAGGATCATCTGAAGTTCACGGCGATATTGCCTGTTCTGGAAGATCACGGATCCACCAAGACACGGTAATCAGGACAACATTTAGTGGAGACGCCGGGAGTGCAGTGGAGACGCCGAGTGTCCAGGCACCAGACATCCAATAAAGATATTTGGACAAACAGCATGTTATTTCACTATGGCATGGAATCTCCACTCTGCAATCTCTAGAATCGCGGTGATCCGCCAGGGTGTTACGGCTGGGTAGATGGAGGATACCGAGGATACCCCTTAATACCCATGTTCGTAACAATAGTAATAATAGCAAACTGTTAAGAAAACCAAAATTGATCTTCATCGTATGAAATCTATTCATTTAGCCATAAGAAATTTAGCCACATACTCAAAATTAGGCAACGTTGCTGTTAAAGGTTTTCAAATCTCAATATAAGTTATACTTCAGTCAAAATGTAATTGCACAGACTTAACACAAAAAACTACTTAATTTTTAAATTTCTTTAACTCTCTTCCCTTTTTACTTGATTATGATAACGAAATTGTGGAATTACTCTGGCGTTTTACTCAGCCGTTTCTCTATTAGCTGGGATTCCCATATCCCAGCTTATTTATTATTGGTAGCAGTGATGCTCACCCACCGGCGGTCCCGGCTCTAGTAGGAGCAAGATACTTTCATTTATGAATCATTCGATCGTTTCACAAATGGGTTGCTCTTGAGTTTAAGTTCAAGCTTAAGTAAAAATCACTTGAGAAGATAAGCGATGTACCATGTACACACGTATCGACTTTTAGAGTGACCTAGGTGCTCCTGGGAGTCTCTAGAAGGAAGGCCTTATACTAGCCTTCCGCTATTAATATTTTCAAATCCAAATGGCAAAAGTGATTCCATAAAATAGAGCCTTTACTTATGCAACAACCTCGTGTCTCTTTCAATGGTACTCAACACTGGCAAAGAAAGCAGTTGTGTTGCAAAATGCTTCGGAACATGTGTAAAAATAAAAGATAGGTGATCACGTAGTTTAGCTTATGGAAAGTAAGATTCTCTTGTTATCCTCTTGCCATACCCTTGGAAAGTCCTTTGACTCGTAAAAAAATAAGCTTTATTCTAGAAAACTGCAAGTCTTTATCTTCTCATTCGTTCATTGGAAAGTTCTGTATGACGGACCAACAGTCGGCTGGCCGGACGGATACATAATTTTTGGATACAGTAGGGACTCT
>CAKKOB020000622.1:0-11771 GCA_918844115.2 Phlebotomus perniciosus | reverse complement strand
TTGAGATAGTCCTGACTAAGGCCATTTCTAATCCTACTTTAAATCCAATCCTAATCCAATCCTGTCGATGTAAACCACCTAATCCGGTCTCGATGTAAATAGCTCCATAGTATATTTTTATCCTGAGCAATCGAAATTTAGGAAGTTTGATCCTAGGATAATACTCAAGTTCCATTTTTTCCGATCCTTTGAACAATGCGATATGCATAAGCTTTCAGGCATCAGCATACAACGGACACTTTGAAAGCATAGAATATCCACGCGAAAGGACCGCAATTGACCCCGTTATTGTTATGCTTCGCGAATTACCATCCGGTATCCGTGTAATTACATTCGTCACACCACCACCGTGCGTCATATTATGCACTTGACTATGTTGTCTCCCCCAAGTGCATTAACACCGATGTTCATTATGTCGCCCGTAATATGTGTATAGGAGATAGGGTGGAATATTTGTAACACGTGAGGGTGCATCCCTTGCCATAGGTTGAAGACACAGAATGTGCCAACCTTCAAAGTGGGCATTTCAATTTGCACCTTCCCCCCAGTTTAACTCTTTGATACAAAATCTGGTTTATTATTGAGCCGAGGACGATGACATTCAATCTCCACCACTCACATTGAGTGCGAATGCCGTGTGAGTGAGTTCTATGCGTCAATTCAGCACCTTTTGCCGGTATTTAATATAAGGTGCGTGAATGCAACATCTGCTGAATGCAACTTTGTTATACTGTGCTTAAGTGGTCACTCTGCTTCTCCCAATCGGTTCAACTTTTTCTCAAATTCATTAAAAAGGTATGGATAACAACTGCAAATGAATTAGCCCCTAACAAAGGCATAAAGTTTCTTTCCGGTTCTTTATGTGGAGCATAAGTCAATTATTAGATATCTGAAGTTATTTCTTGCATTGAAATCTCAATCAGTGAGTGGTTTAAGAAATTTGTGCAAAAATATTCTTGAATTATAAAAAAATGGTTCGTCAAAAAGAAGATGAAGTTATTTAACTTCACAATAGTACGTGTTTAATTTTAGTGTTTGGTGGAATAACAAGAAATCACTCGAGGCCAACATGAAAGAAGAAGTCATCCAAAAAGATGACGATGATCTCAAAGGTAACCCCTGCCAGTTTTTCGCGAGTGATTTAGCGATCTTTGCTTCATGGTAATTTATCGAACAAAAACAGAACTCATATTCAGACATTCTGAGCAAAGAATACAAGTCATTCGTGCAACTTTTGCAATCCGCCGGCACCCATTGAGTGTGAACAATTGACTGAAAATACTATACGAGTTTGCCATAATATTGCAGACAGTCAATCTCGAGTCATCCATTTCTTATATATATTTAATTTTAATATCAGACCCCAGCCGAGACTCAATGATTGATTGTTATCAGCCGATATTGGAGACTTTTTCTGCCCCAGACGTGCCATTTCTTTAGACACCATGTGAGTGCATTAAGTTAAAATCCATTAGAAATTATCTGCACTACTAGGAAAAATGAAGTAATGCTACATAATAGCTGCTAGAATTGACCACAGAAGGGTAATAATTATGGCTTGAGAGGATTATCAAGATTTCGCAAAAATGCAAAAGATCAGAACAAAAGACAAAAAGAAACTATACAAGACGAGATTTAACCCTCTCTGTTGTCCAATAACCCCTTTTTTCAGAACAAATTTGCCTCATTAAAGTGTCTCTGTGAAATAAGGGGTGATGACAGAAAAGGATAAAGGAAACTTACTGGATCTGTCAGAACAATTAAGAATCTCGTCCAAGAAGTAATGCATAAAGTGAACAGAAATGTACAAATGTCAAGAAGGGAGTGCAGCATATTTACATTCCTAGCTTCTAGAGGTTAGTCTGTCGGATAGCTTTGGATGAATTTGCGTTTAAACACACAGCTCAAAAAAAACTTCTAAAAATCAGAGCCGGAAATATTTTTTTGACCTACAATTGTGTAATATTGAAGTTGGCAGCCCTATCAGATATATATATGTATTTGAAGTTGATGACTTGTGAAATACACGTGTGAACTGACTGAGCTTGTATTCTGGAGCATCCCTGTGTGTCCCTGACCACATTACAAATTGGCATAGAAAAATTCTACCTCCCACCTACACACTTTCGGAGATCCCGAAGCACTATCCCTAGAACTACCAAAGTGGGTCAAAAAGACCACGTATATGTATATATACTGTCGGTGTTTGTTGATCGTTTTTGATGATTTTTTATGAAATTAATCTACTATCATTTCACATTGTTTGAAGTTCGTGCAATAGTCACAAGTGACGCTGTAAATAATTATTTCCAAAATAAATTTGAAAAAGAATATCTCAGGATTGGAAGGACGACTATACATGAAATTCTATAGTGATGTAGGACTTATCAAGATCAGACTTCATAAAATACAAAAACATCTAAAATTGATGCTCGAGAGTTGGTGATATCAAGAAATTTCTTTAGCAATTTATCAACTCTTCCTTATATTTAAACTAAATAAAAATAAAGTATAATCCCTAATGCACTCTGATACACGTATTACTGGACAACATATCTTTGATCAGGTAAAGATTCCTTTTGTAAGATCATTCAGACTGATGTAGTACAATTCCATTCGCTCGATCCTTCTCCCCACATGTTTTTTTAGTAAAAGAATATAACATTCTACATTGCAATGTATTCATATGTATATTTCAACAATTGGCGAGATTAAAATGGATGGTGTGGTTTTTGTGTAAGTATAGATGTATCTGCATTCAAGTGCAGATGCGAATTGTTGTCTAACCCCCAACTGTTAGAAAATTGTCGAGTCCCTTATTTATCTTAACTCGAAATTCATTTTTTTTTTTTCATATTTCGTGCCCCACGACATTTATGTAAATAATGCAGAAAGACGAATTGTGCATTTCCTCTTCTTTACTTGTTGCTCCTCGACTAAAGGGAGTGAGAAACTTGAAGCTCAAGGCAAGAGCATGTTGGTCATGTTCGGTTTAACCACTCAGGTACTGCATATTGCAGCGATTAGGTAATATTTTTAATTTTAATCAAATTAGGATGATGTGAATCTAGCCTCAGCTTCCTCCACGCAACCTTCTAATAAGAATTCATGTTGACATTAAAGTCTCATAAACTGGAACCCAATAGATAGGAATGGATTCTGCCAGTTGGCCTGAAAAAGCGGTCACCGCGCGATACTCATAAATATCCTCTCTTTAGCACACTGTAAGACTCAATTTCTACCACATTAAACACTTTATGTGGAGCTCCAATATAATCGCAAAATTGCACACATTGTGTGCTGACTTCTTCGATAAAATTCCCCCCTCCCCATATAAATAAAGAAAAATATGCAGAAGTATCAAGTCATTTAAAATAATTTGAAATTCATTGAATACAAAATACACATATGTATGTATATAAGTGAACGCAAGATGAGAAAATAAGAAGTTGAAAAAGGAAAGGAGAATGTCCACAATGTTAATTATGTTTTGCCTCAAATGGGTTCAAAAATAAACTACATGGTTACAGTGTGGGATGAAAACCATATCGCGGAGAAAGAACACTTATCAATTTCTTGTAGAATGTTTAAATCTACGCAAATATACATATATATACATAAAATCTGGAGAAATTCTTCTTTCAGTGAGAAACAAGTAAATGACATAAAAATTGCATCGTTGGCATTAGTAAGCTATAACATGGTTGGTTGGTGAATCTTTGCCCAATTTATCGTGCATCTCGTGAAAGATCCAATTGATTTCCTCACTATAGACAAATCTTCTTCATTTCACCAAATAAACTAATAACATATTGTGTTGAGGTTGAGATACAGCAAAGAGCTCACTGATCGACCCACAACATGAGATTGGCAGTTAGAGAAATGTTACGTTTGTGAGCAAGAAAGAGGATATTTCAAGATAAGAAAATCGCGAATAAGAGGAAAGACCGAACTGCAATTATTTCTATATGCATATGTGAGAATTAACTTTCAGGCAATAGTGAATCTAATACATGCAATACATTGTATGCCCAACAATCGGCATGGAGGAATTGACAGGACAATAAATATTTTCAAAATGATATGAATAAGCTTAAACAATTAGGTATGCTCATCTTTAGACGATACCATACACTTGTGGCTCTTTAAAGATCAAAAGAAAAACAATGCTTTGATTATGGGTGGTCAGAGTTGTTAGAAATGTCAAAATGGATTTTTCTAGATGATAATGTCAGTTTGTATTAAGTTGTTAACTGTTCGATGTCGTTTGTTCTAAGCCTCAAGAACCTAATGATTCTATGGTAGGTACACGTTTTGCAAGAGTCTCTTTGGGTGAGTGCCCACGAAATTTTTTTCGGAAATGTCTGAAAGATGGTTTGAATAAAGGAAGGTCCTTGTTTACTTTTCCCAATTTATTATTTTAGTGGAATTTTCCACCTCGTCCTCAAAATTACACCAAGCGTTTTAGAAGTGACGTCATAAAACCACATCCGACCTACCACCTAATTACCCTATTCCCACCCCCGCACTTCAAAATATTCTCTTTCCAAAAGAAACTTAGCATATGGGTAATCCAATGAAAGATTTTTCAATTTCTAGTTCAACATAAATGGTTTGAAAACCTGCTAATCCGGTTTTAAACTTAAGAAGTTTTATTCAAGACTAATAATTTATAAAAAATAATTTTTGATAATTTTGCATTATTTAACAAACTAAAAATATAAAAACTGGAAATGTTATGTTTTCAACTCTGCGAGCAGAACACTTATCATAAAAGTTCCAACACTTCTTCGAGGCAACTAATTTGAGGGCAAATAAAAATAAACAAGAATTATATGATATTATCCGTCGGTAAATAAACTGAGAATATGAAAAATCGTGAGAAGAATTCTACAAAAAAGAATTAAGTAGAGTTCAATACTATCTCTCAATCGGACTTAAATTAAGTAGGTATATAGATTGACTTTTACTTGCATGGGCGGAATATTCATACCAATCTTGCACACTACATGAAAAAACTTTCAATTCTTCACCAATATTTCTAGAATCTCACAAGATGATACAAGATATCTGGTTTTCATTATAAAGTGACCAATATGGCTAACCAAAAGAGTCAGCTTTTTTGCAAAACAGATTTCAGAAACTCTCGACTTTTGGTATGTCTTTCGCCATGTGAACCGCGCTTATGTATGGGTTAAACTTTGTCGGGCATTATTTATAGATCTCCATCGAGAAATAACAACAGTGTTGCTCTCGCAGTACATCATTATATCACGTTGTATAGAGAACTTGGTGCATAAGAAACCGGTTTCCACCTTAGAATTTCACATTTTCGGCGCACTTAAGTGATGATATTATACAATGTGCACCGTTTTGTCGGCTCAAACAGAACGTGAACTCATCTGGGAATATCTTTGCTTTTCTTGCTTTCTCCTAAAGGTGCTCCCCAACACAGAATTGCACAAAATTATAATATTAAGTTCGCGAAGTTCTCGTCTGTGAGGCAAGTGGTCTCAGTCAATCATGCAAACATCACTCAATTGCATCGAACTGAGAGTTCAGTTGAACCTGAACTTTTGGCATTATTTACGATTGGTTATTGGAAAAAAAACAAAAAAAAACACCCGAAATTCATCTTCTGACAGTATCACACTGTCTGATCTATTATTTCCCGCAGCAAAAACAAATAAGAAGCCACGAGAGCCTTTTTTAAAATTAAAATTGCGTGATATGCATGTAATCATGGCGAGGTAGCATTATTTTTTAAAACTAATTTAGAGTATTTAATAATTACTTAGTCAATGCAGGTGGTTGTCTTCATTATCCAATTTTGCTATTTGAACTTAAAAGAAAACCTTAAAAGGAAAGACTGCAAATTTACTGGATATCAGATAATGACAAACTCTACTTACAATTTTATAGATGTTAGACTTAAAAAAAAACACAAAATTGATAGAAATCCAAAAGTCTAAAATCTTTAGAGAATTATTTTGATAAAATGTTTTTTGAAAACAAATATTTCATTGATATGTCTTAATATTTGCATTACATTCTTAAAAAAAATATTTTTTTACACTACCTATATTTGGTTTTTAATTTTTTTCGAACTCAGTTCTAAAGGTCTTAAAAGAAATGAAGGTATAAAGCTACCTCACCTAAGCCATGTTAAGAGAAATATAGACTTACTTGCAGCTGGATTTCTGATGGTTGGATTAACTGGGGCCAATTTGCGGCTTGATGGCACAGGGATGGGTTCCCCGGTGGAGCAGGGCGTGGTGGAGGACGACTGGCAGGAGCCCTCGTGGGAGCGTTGCGGTAGGGGCACTGTGATAGGTGCCGGTGGTTCACTATCGCACTGACTCTTGGGAGTAGTAATGGGACATATGGCCAATGCTGGCGGTGGTGTCGGTGGCACCTCATCCGCGGAGATATGACGCGCCTCGTCCTGAGCCTGAGCACGTCTGAGGGCCGTCTGAAGGGCCATCACCCGCTGACGTTCGGCCGTGAGGCGGCACTTTTCGCACGAGCAAATGCGAAATTTACAGTAGCGCTTGTGACCCTTTAGGGCAATCTTGAGGCCGTGATTGCGACAGCGGGCGCAATTTGGTGGCGTTCTCGGGTTCACTGAGTTAGAGGCTCCCCTGCACATCTCGTCCTTCGAGTCTGTGGGGCCCGAATTGGTCATCACGTCGCTCCACGTATTGTGCTCCGACACCATCAACAGCGAGCCACTTTTTGAGCTCTTGTACAAAGGTATGTAATAGGATGGATGATCGAGGGATATTTTGAAGTTGCAGATTCCTTAGTAGAATCCACACACTTTAAGCACCCACTACAAAGATTGAAATAACGAAGATTGTCTCAGTGTCTTTAACTGTTGTCTTTAAATTTTTGCATCTGCCGTGGATAAACATTCATCACACTTTGCCACCTTCTCTCATTCTTCTCACTGATTGCCGCTGGGCATGTCTCTAACCCCTGGAAATGCTGGTCAATCAACTACAACTTCCTGATCTGAAGGACTTGCGTGTGATTGCGGGAAGATCTTTGCAGAGAGACAGGTTTTACTTATCAATCAGATATACAGGTCAATTGAGAGGTAAATAACCAATTCCTAAGTCTGATTCATTAATTGTCACTTATGTGCACGGAAAAGACGGTAGTATCTTTGAACAGAGTCATATGTGGACGGCACGTTTTCCGCGAGCTCAATACAACATAATGTTTGCAAGCAAGAAAAAAGTCCGCAACTCTCTTGCGCGATGCTCAAAATCTTGGCAATTTACTCTACAACGAGAGTTTCCCGTAGCCACTAACTTGCGAAGTGACTTCTTTTCTTTTACCTTTTTTGCTGTCTACAGAGACTTTGTATTTACTGAGAAGGTGTATGATAAAGGTGCCTATATACGTAATTGTAACTTCCACTGTATTTATGTACTTCGTAGCAGCAACAAGTCACAAAATCCATACAATTGTATAGAGAATATAGTCAGTTGCGCATGCAACAGTCGTGTTGGCCGCTTAAGAATCTCTATAGCGGATGAAATGCACCAATGTTGCAATCAGAGAAAACATTTAATAAATTCACATTTACAGTCCTACAATTGTAATTGAAGTGTTTTTTTTCTAAGATTATTACGAACGTAATGATGAGGATTTTAATTTATTTCTCGGTGACTCTTACGTGAGGATTCACCGTCATATGTCTGTATGCACTACTGATTTGAGGATTTACAAGCAATTAATCAACACTTCTTTTTCACACATTCATTGGCAATCAAAAGCCCTGGGTGCAAAGATATGTCTGAATCGCAAAACAAGAGCTCTCAACGCTATACCTATCTGCGATTCTTCACAATATTTCTTTCTCGCAATTAAACACAAAATAATCTCGAAAGTGTCTGAAGATTATCATTAAACCGGATAATTGTGAGATAGTTGATAAATATCTCACCCCACTACAGGCGGCTTATTGTCCAAAGATGAAAAGGGGAACTCTTACTATTGTAATATTCTCTTGCCACGCAATAAATTTGGATACAATCTTGCAACTGTAGCAAAACTTTCGCGATTTCAAATCTTGTTGCACAATGCAACTGTCGCCGATGGTGGTATCAAACAAACTGAAGGGTATCGATGCGACGGTGATTCGAGCTGGTGTAACACGAACGAAGGACGGCTTGCAACTGAACACACTGTCTTTCAGTCTCGCGATGGTGCATACAGATCGCATATAATACTCATACGTATCGACACACTGACGAGTATTTCAGTTCTCTCTTCTCTCAGCAAAATCGCGTCAATGCCAAGATATTTCGCCGCTCAACGTCATTCACATGGCTATTTGCAATCTTCTCGGCATCACACACATGGACACGGCTTAATGACCAAGACGCGGCGGCGGGAAGGGGCTACCGTATCGGCCGATTGAGAGTCGGTGTCGACCAGCGCACATGCAATGTGTGAGTGTGTGCAAGAGTCAAGTCTGAATAGGAGCCAAGGGTGGAAGTGAGATAGACGATGTCTCCAAAAGCTCCCCTTATATGTGCATTGGAAACTATATAGGGTAAAACACTACTATGATACAACTATCTCCAAACTGCGGAGACGGAATTATCTTGCGATATTATATACTGACGTACATACTATCGATATAGCGCCTAAAAACACCTTTTCAATAAAGTTAATTTGACGAAAATCAATTCAGAAATGTGACTCCTACGCCCATTTAAAGTTTGATATTGACAGATGACAGCTGTCAAGAAATGCTAAACTGGGTTTTCTTCTTTCAAGTTTAAAACTGCGGACTCACTATCAAGTGACCAGACCAATTGATTGTATTGTGTTTTGTCGAAGCACCCTCTCGCGAGTTCCGGTTCATGGTGAACATTGGTGTACCAACACAGAGACATAGTCTGAGAGCGCAACTAAAAACATTATCTCATGCAATTTTCTCACTCACTCTTTCGGAGAGCACTTTCCCGCCACACGATAGAGGCGAATGGCTATGCGCGATTTGTATAACTGTTTCGTCGGGAAAAATGCACAATGTACGTAAAGTGCAGAAGCGTGACAGAAACACTGAAGCACCCTGCTTTTAAAGAGTTGATTTTTCTTTTTTTAACACTTGAATGATCACACATGGACCGTTAAATTCGATGACTTTTGATTGCATTTTAGTCTACATCAATATTGTCAAGAATGACAAATTGATAATTATTTGAAGAATTTAAACAAGATGAGTCTAATTGTCTGTATAACTATTTTGTTGTTTTTAATAAGCTACAAATAAAATTCACTATGGTACAAATGCTCAACGTCACATTTTATCGAAAAGTCATCAAAAGCTTCGCTATGAAACACTACCCTGGCTTTTATGATCACAGATGTTCTAATAAAATATTGAAAGAAATGGCAAGTTTAGACTTCGTGGAGTGACAATACGTTGCGTTTGGGGAGGAGGGAGTTAGTTACCGGCTACCGGTTCATTTGCGATTGGATCTGGGTCTTATTTAAGCAAGAAAATATCTAAAAAAAAATTAAATTTGTCTATTACCTACCCATTTTCAAAATTATCAATTCTAACCGGTTGAAATAGATTTAGAATGGGTTGGATTCAAAATATGGTCACACATTACTCAACTCTTTACCACCAAACGAACTTGGTGGTAAAGAAATCCCATCTATGTTTTTGTTGTGGGATTTTATTCTAATGTGCGAATATAGACCAAATTAATATAAAAAAGATAAATCAATATGTATATATGTATATCATAGATATCGTTATGCATCTGGAATTTTTGCCCTGTAAGAATTTTTGTATTTTAAAGAATTCTCAAATAGGTAGGTATAGCGTCAACATTTATGAGCAAGCTCTGCCATTGCACTGTAGTTGCTTTTGCTCTTGACTTGTCTTAGAGGCACCCCTGTTACACCACAAGATCTCCTTATACCTTCTGTCGAGGGGAACAATGTATTGTGATTCACGTTCTTCACGGAGTGAAGGTTAGCCGAAAGAAATTATTATCATTTTAGAGATAGAAAATGCTCATATATTGAGCATCCGATCACGATATGAAGAGAAACTTTTCTTGTGCTTGATTCAATTTCCCCATCAAACAATTCGTTTGTGCAATGTTCACTGCTTATAAGGTTAAAGTAAATTTTGCGGGAATTTTAATACAGAATTAGGTAACATGCAAATTTTATGATTATTTGGTTTCATGGGTTTCATTAAATTTATTGAAAATTTCTATAGATCTCTTGCATGACTTTGCTGAATGTTTGGGTCAATTTATAGATTATTATAGTCATATCTTTAAGACAGATACTTCAATTGATTAAGATAAGTCTCACGTTAATTCTGTCTGACTCTATATATAATAATATCTCGTTTTTATATTATCCCTTTTTTATATTATATTTTTTTATATTATATTATGGTCAGAGGAAAGTCGATTTGTTGAATTATAAGTCTTTGATGACAAATTTGATTATAAAAATTAAATCTTTCAAAAGTCGATGAAGAAGGAACACGAGTTTCTCTTTCTTATCATAAGGTCAGTTTTCCAATACTAAAGGAAAGAATACTAACTTTTCAGACTTAACAACCAGTCAATTTCCATTTCTTTTAAAGATTACAAATATTATAAAAACGAAAAATATTTTTTTTAAATGTTATAAGTTTCAAAAGTATTGTCATGTACGATTTGGCATTTTGTAGGGTTACAGGGGTTACAGATTTTCGTTATATGTATAACATACCACGTCAATCAATACAAAAACCTGAATATGCACTTATGAATAATAAGTTAAATAGGATTTTGCTGCAGCTAACGCACAAAGTAACAAGTTCTTTTTGTCCTCATTTGGATCATTGCGATTTTCTATGAGGAATGCAGGTAACAGGAATTAAAAGATCTAAGATTTAAGGCTTAATGTTAGATCAATCAAAAATGCACCATATGAAATGTTTGATTGACGGTATGTTAGAATAAATTGAACAACGACATGTTCATAATTGCTTGGTCTTTCATGACTTTAACCTGGGTGTGCGATCTCAAAGATTAAGTGCTCTAGAATTGATAGAAAATGGAATGAAAATTTGACTTTATAAGTAACAATGTGAGTAAAAAGTCTAATGAGATTTAAATTTTGAAGATATCTTTCGCGTGTGATGAATAAATTTGCATTTAAACATGGTTGAACTCCATATTCGCTAAACTGATAAAAATAAAAAAAAATCTTGTACATAAGAGTCAAATTCAGTAAGTCTCCACCGTATAAGCTGACATGATCACGAAAAGTCAGCTTTCCACGCAAGGAAGAGCCATATTTTTTTTACTCCCTTTTTACTAATCATGCTTAGAGCATGAATATTTTCACTTATTGCAGAAAACCTCATCTCTAATAAATCTTCTACAAAGAAATAAATAAAAAAATATATACTCAATTTACTCTCTCGAACGCCACATGTTTCTGCTTGTGCCATTAATTATCTTTATTTATTTTTATTTACTGGTAATTGTAAAATTGTGCCTATTAAATCTAAACTTGAACATAAGAGAAACAAAGTTTGCATTTTTCTGGGCAGCCGCACTTAACAAGTTAAATGTTTAGGAAGATTTCCTATAATTATATCAATTATGAGAAGTTCATTCAAAAAAAAAAATATCATACCTGACCGCTAATGGTATTATACTACGTGATTTACATATGGTCACAATGAACCTTGGAAATTTCACTCTTGAACAATTTTTGCATTCAGCCTG